>JAKSZP010015055.1:0-51663 GCA_022478985.1 Massospora cicadina
ATTATAGGCAAATAAAGTCCTGAATCAAGGTTCAGTTATCATATTAAATCATTAAAGGTGGCATAAAAATAAAGCTAAATCACCATTTTTAATTGTGTGCTATCTTACTGTTAAGTCTAAGGTATTAAATTAACAAATATATGTAACACCTAAAGAAGATTTAGATATAAAACACTTGTAAGTATCTTTATTTCTAACAATTTATATTATATATAGACATATCATATTTTAATATTCAGTGTGCTATTTAGATTGCTAAATTCTCAATTGATTTTAATGCGTTAACTTAAAATGATAGTATATGTATTTTGAATATATAATATTTTGTTATTGAAACTAAGAATAAGGTTTTAAATTTAATACCTTTACAATATATGAGAATATATGTGCGCTATAATATCATTAGTTAGGTTATATTCCTATTAAACTCATTTTAAATATAATGTAAGATATAAGATCAAATTTTATTCTCATAAAAGTATGCAAGTTTTCAGTTTTAGTTTAGTGTACATTTGAGTTCAAAAAGTGTATATGTAAATAATAAAATCCAGATAAGAATATAGTTAGTAGATTATAGAATTACTAACATATAGTTTAGATGTTATCTACAAATATAATTTTCATTATTGTCTCAAAAAATTATATATAAAAATTACTGCTAATATAAAGGAAGGTTTAGGTTATTTACTAAATACAAGTTATTTCTGAATTAACTAAGTGTATTTGTGCTATGATACAAAACAAATGCCATCAGCAAATATTTTAATGATTTTAGTAAAATATTCAAAGTAATAAAGATTGGCTTATGAAGCTTTTTTATGTTTAACAGAATATAATTCTCTAATTTTAAGTAAACATCTTATAAAACTTTTATCCATTTAAACAATATAAGGAATTATACTAGGCAAAAACCTACACTTGGAATTATTTTTAATTATTTTTAATTTTTTTTTTAATTTTTATTTGAGGTGGGCTGGCCTGGGGATGGTACCACACCAATTAGGGAAGTGAAGAAAATGGGAAAGGAGGATAAAACCCAGAAAACCTCCATGCACGGCGTATGATAGGCCAGGAACTCCATGGACTGCCTTTGCTATTCGCTATCTCAGTTCAGGGCATTGGCGCGCAAAACCAACACAGTCAAGATTGTCCCCTACCCAAAGTCCATTACCGGGATCGAACTCGGGAGGCAGTGGTAGAGGGTCCACACTCTACCACTAGGGTATCCTCCCTTTACACTTGGAATTATTTTAATAACCTTAACCTGTTTATGTGTCTTAGACTAAGAATTTTTATGCTAATATTGGGTTATCTTAACAAAACCATTTTATCAAGTATATATCTTTAATTTAGTAATGTATTTGAAAAAATCGAGTTGCTAACTATATAGCTTAAAAATTATAAACTGAAATAGAATGAATAAGTATAATTACTATGTACTATTGTGAATAATAAAGTTGATTTATTGCAAGAAAGGCCAACCATGGGATGGACACTTCCAAATTTGACCCAAAAGAGACAAAACTTAGTAACAGGGAAGGCACCCCAGAGAAGCAAAGCTATCTCTTGTTGCCAGCGGGAACGCCACTTATGGGGAGGGGGAGGGAACGTGTGAAGGGGCCATAGCAACAATTGAACACATGTGGAGGAAAGGGACTGATTTGATGAACCAAACTGGGAACCAGGAGGAGACCAGATGTTGGCGATGTGGTGGGAGGTATCCAAACATCCACACCTGAAAGTGGTCCACCAAATGAGACTGGAATCTGTGGACAGCTTCTGGGAGGGTGGGGGTGGAGCCTGTGATGGCATCCAAGACAATTGTGTGGATAGTCCACATGGCGATTGCAACCACCAAAGCATGGAGGGAGGGTGGAAGGGGGGAGGCCATTGATAAAGCAAACATATCTCTTGACAGACTGAAGGGATGTGTTTGATCCTGGCCCAGCAGACGTTGAACTTCGCGCCATATCACTTTAGAGGTAGGACACTTCTCCAGGTGGTGGAACAGCATTCCATACTGGCCACACAAGACACAGGATGAGTGTAAAGCGTTAGAGCACTCAGCTGTATGGTACACCCACCTCAGGCAGCGCCACATGTGGGAACAGACTTGAGGCTGCAACAGCGGATGGTGTGCATATTTCCAGATAGTTTTTTGGGTCTCAATGGAGTAAGGGATGTCCATCATGTCCAGGTAGTCCACCCTGGCTAGGATATGGGGCCATGTGGGGATCACGCCATCTTGGATGGGTAGCCCCTGTACCTCTTGTGTGAACTGAGGAGAGGGGCGGCCTCTCTGGGCTGTGTGTCTGCTAATACAAATTCTCCACTCAGCGCTCCGCATGGAGAGGAGGATTCATTTGTAGTGGGTTTTAGTCCTGTGAGGACCTGTGGCCGATGGGTGTGAAGCCAGGTATTTCATCAGGGAGTGAGGGTTCAATGGATTGTTGAGGCCCAGGGCATGGGAGAAGTTGGAGCGGGCTGCGTGGGACCAGTGTTGGGAGGGGAGCATAGGGGCAGTGACAGTCGCAATCCAGGTGCCCAAGATCTTGGCAGCATGGGCTTTGAAGTCAAGCAGGCCCATGCCTCCATGATGATGAGGGCCAAACATGACCTCTAGCAGTACTGATGGTGGGCGGCCTGACCAAAGCCATCCTTGCAGCAGGGCATACAAGGATTTGAAAAAGCTTGGGGAGAAGGGGATGGCGTGGGCTCCAAACCAGACTTTGAAGAGGAGCATAGAGTTGGCTAAAACAACCCTGCCAGTAAGGGAAGTAGGGTGGGCTCTGAGGGAGGTGATGCGCTTCGTCACGTTGTCTAGAATATGGCTCTCCATTACTGCTGATGCGTACCTGCCTGCCTCCACCCACACGCCCAGATGGCGGACCAGCCCTATGGTAGGGCGTGGCATGAAGGGGAGCACCAGTGGGGCGGTGTGGGGTGAGCTGGGAGGGCGAGCACATGTGCGAGCAGATGGGCTGGGCTGTGCACTGGTTGCTGGGGCCCAACAGTTTTGAGACCGACCAAGGAGGATGATTTCAGTTTTGGAAGCATTCAGTGCAGTGTTACTTACCCGGGAATACTCCTGGATGAGAGCTTCAAGTGCGCGTGCATCTTTATTATTAGACACCCCAACCACACAGTCATCTGCAAACGCCATCATCTTAACTGGGGCTGGTCTGGCACATGGACTCCAGTGAGTTGGGCATTCACGTTTTGAAGTAGTGGGTCAAGGCTAAAGTTGTATAAGAGTGGGCTAAGGGGGTCTCCTTGTCGCAAGCCCCTTTGAGGGAAGACTACTTCCATTAGGAAGCCAGGGCCACGTACTGCTATTGTTGCAGATTCTGTGAGCAGCATCACCCAGTTGATGAAGCGAGGGGGTAAGCAGAATTGATGGAGGCAGGCCCTGAGGTATTCCTAGTTTACTCTATCATAGGCCTTCTGTTGGTCCAAGAATACAAGTGCCCCAGAGGATGTGGACTGGCATGCATTAGCCACAGAGTGCACGTTTTCCCAAATTGACCTTCTTGGTATGAAACTGAATTGTTCTGGGGAGATGGTGGCATATGCTACAATCCCTAAATGCTTAGCCATAATTTTTGTTAAAATTTTTGTATCCGTGTTAGTTAAAGAAATGGGGCGCCAGTTGGCTAAGTCTAGCTTGTCCCCTTTATTGAAGAGTGTGACGGTGAAGGCCTCTTGTCCTCCTGGTAGGAGGCGCGTTTCCAGAAGGCTCTGGTTAAGTGAGGCAAGCAGTAGTGGGGATATATATTTGAAGTACTTTTTTAAGAATTCATATGGAATGCCATCTGGGCCTGGGCATTTCCAGTTTGGTGCACCGCGGATGACTGTCCAGAGTTCATTCGTAGTAATCAAATTCATTATTTCTGGGTATCAGGAAATGGTGTGGATGTGGGCTCAGTTGAGAAATTCCGCCACTTTGGCCAGCTGAATTGGATTGGATTGGTATAACTCAGAGTAATACTTTTGTGTTTTGATTGCCACTTCAGCTGGAGTATCCATGATGAAATCATCCGATCTTTGCACCTGTGTGCAGGCCACGCTCTGGCGTGGTGCAAAATTTTTTTAAAAAAATATGCAATGCACTTGTCACCCTCTGTAATGCATTTGGCCCTGTACTGAACACAAACCTGGTGTTTGTGTTGCCTTTCAAGCGCGTTGAGGTGGGCGGCTGCCTCTGCCCACTTCTGGCCCCATGCAGGGCTGTATCCTGTAGCTGGGATGTTGGACTCCAGGTGTGCCAACTCTGCCAGAGCGCGCGAAATGACAGCCAATGTGGCTTGTGAGCATCTGGAGGAGAGGTGGTGAGAGCGGCGGATGGTATCCTCTTTGAAGGCTGCCCATGTGGAGATGGGGTCCGCGCAAAATGGTGCAACAAACTCTTTTGCCAAAGTTGCTGATTCCACCCAAGTGGAAAATCCTGGTGACGCAAGTTTGGGGGGGCGGAGTTTGCACCAATGTGGGGCCTTAGTCACTGTGACAGGTAGGTGGTAAGTTATTAAGACCAGTTGGTGGTTGGAAAATTCAATTTTTGTTGTTTTGAAGTAGGAAATGTGGGGTTGGAATTTTTCTGGCATAAGGATAAGGTCAATGCAGGACATGGACCTTAATTGGCTGTTGTGGACGTGGGGGCATATCATGCTTTTGAGCAGTGGGGCTCACCACGGCAGCGCATCCATTAACCCTAGGGTGGCCTTTAGAATGCGAAGTTCTATGTGACCCTGGGGGCGTGGGAGGAGGAAGGCCAACAGTCCATTGTGTTTAGCCAACAGTTCATGTCGCTGACTACAAAAGGGTCTGAGGGTAATGGGAGGGATTTGTCCAATGAGAAAAATTCCTGATGCTCTCATGCACAGGTTGGGGCATAGATGTTGATGATAGCATGCGCCACGTCAGCCCACAAGAAAGTGACAATGAGGACTTGGCCATTGAGGAAGGATTCTGACAATAAAATTTTGAAAAAATTGTTTCTCTGAACTAGCATCACACAGTGCTCTGACCAAAAGGATAGGTATGGGAGGAGCATGGTTTTCCAAGCATCCTCGGAACCTCATGGACAGTGGGACTCCTGGATGGCCAGGATATCCATGGGTAAATTTTGTTGTAAAAAACTCAGTTTCCTAGCCCGGGATGGTGAGGCCTTGAGTCCAGCGATATTCAACATCCCTAAAGTGAAGGTTTCCCCCATCACACCTTAGGTGTGAGGGGGTGGGCACCTGGGCCCACTAGCCTCCTCTAGATTCCCACAGGCCTTCATGGCAGCGCGGGTGTTTGCAGCAACGCTATTAGTAGTTTTGTTGATTTTTGCAAAAAAGGTTTGCGTTGGCTTTTGCCTTCGCTTTTTGTTTCCCCAACGTTGGACAAATTTTTTGTGGTGCAGATGAGTTCAGTGCGCCAATGAGTGGGTCAAAATTTTTTTTTCAGTTAGTTTGGACCCCAAGTCTTTTTGACCGGAGCTTGGTTGCAAAGATTGGGTGAAATTGAGTTACCTATCAGATCCTCAGATTGGGTGGCCCAATCAGCATGGGCTTCCCAATATGATTGGTTGATGGATTCCCAAGTTGCTTCTGCTGTGAAGGTTTCAATGTCCTCCTGGTGTTGGGAGTGTGGGATAGTGATGGTGACTTTGGCCGCTTCCTTGGCTGTGGCCCTGCGGGCCTGCTTGGCCTTCTTCCGCTCTTGCAGGGAAATAGGTTTTACCAGTAGGTAGCAACCTTATGCTCCCCATGGGAAAGCCTCTTTGGTGCTTGCAGTTGGTTCGTAGTGCGCCTCTCCGCTGGCCATGGCCGCCAAGGGGTGCTCTGGAATGTGATGCCCTCCTTGGTGGGGCATGCATGTGCCTTATGGCTGAACGCGTCACAGTGGGTGCAGATAGGGGGCGCACTGTCCACGGTTACCCAGAAAGGGTGGGTGGTATGCCCTTCAATTTTGATATATGTGGAGTGCAGGATCTGGGTTATATCCTTTGCAATCTTCTCAGTTGGGGTCAGAACTGCAATGGCTTTGCCGGTGCACAGGTGTGGCATCAGCATGAAACGTTGCATTTTGAAAGATTGTATTTCGCCATATATGGCGAGACCATCTTTCAGGTGCTGTTCCAAAATGGCACGTTTTACCATATTAGGCAAAAAGTCAAACGTGAGGAAAATTTGGTTGGATTTTGTCCATCTGGTGTGTTTGGTTTTGATGACCCGTTGCCCTTCTGGGAGGTCAATCACTACACGCACTGCAGCAGCCTCATCTGCTGCCTCCTTGTTTTCAAAACCTAGGTCCAGCCAACCACATGACATGGAGTGAGGTGCGACGTACACCGCGGTCAGGAAAAAAGTGTGCACATCCCCACAAAATTTTCCCATAAAGCTGTTTGTTGGATGTCCAGAAACATGCGGACTCTGTATTCCACCAACAAGAGTGACTGGGAGTGCGGCGTGTTGATGTACTGATTGCATTGTGCTTTCCATGTGAGGATTTCTGGGGAAATAGTGACTGCCAGTTTTTTAAAATTTTTTTCTATTCTGCCAGTTTCTCTGGGGTGTTTTTGAACGTTTGAGGATGCGGGCCTACCACCTGCTCCTCTTACCTTACTTGCCCAACTGCTCCCTGACATGGGCGCAGACTAATCTCCTCTGTGAGATTATCAAACTAGATTCAGACTTGAATTGAATAGGTTGCAAAAGTGATTACAACGAGAGAGAAAAATGTGAATAATAGAGTTACTCAATTAAAATGTCTATAGCTTATCTTAAATTCGTAACATTGATAGACTTTCTTTGATTACCATATCGAAATCAAGTAGTATATAACTAAACCATATAATTTTTTATATTATATAATATTGATAACTTTTAGTAGCTAGTTAAACTACATAATATTTAATGTTATATATAGATGTATACTTAACAGTAAGATATGGCTTACCTCAAATAAAGTCTCTACATTAGGATAAATCAAAAGACTATTACAGATGAAATTACATAGCAAAAAAACCTAGATATTCACATTGAGAGACTATACAGTAAAAATCCTTTTTTGATTCAATTGCTTGCTCAATTGAATCTGTAATTAAAATGTTTTTTTGCTTAACCAACTTTCACCACCCCTGCTGCCACAATCAGTGTCAACAAAATCAACGCCTGCTGCTTCCTCATGGGGCAGTGGTGCGCCATACTCTGGCGTTTATCAAACACCACCAAAATGCACCTGGGCTGCTCCAGTTAGCCCCCAAATGCTTCCATCACTACGTCCCACCTTAAGACCTATCCCATCATATTGAGCACTCCCAGGCGGTGCTTCAAATCTCCCTAGAGCTCCCTCAGAGCAACTTGAGATTCAGCCTTTGGGTTGAATGTGTGAAACTCCTTTCTACACAAGCACAGCCATCATCTAGATGGCCACATGGTGTATAAATCCACTGGATCTATCAGTTTCTGCCACTTCAGTGGGAAGTTTGACCCCAGCTTCTCATGTGATGCCCACGCCATGGTGGCAGCACAAAGCCATTAGCTTATAAAAATACATCCAGACCAACCATCTATACTCAGCTTCCAGAAGAGGCCACGCTGCTGATCCAGCTTTCCAGCTTGCCCTACAACCTCTCACCAAAAGGCCTTCATCAAAAATTCACAGAGGGTTTAGTGACCTATGGCGCTGGCCCTGTGCTACAGTTTGTGGCTCCCAATGGCACCAATTGTCTCATGGAGCTGTCAGAATTCTAGATAACGATTGAATCAAAAACACCACTTCTGGATTGGGCCATGCCAAATTGGTCGTCAAACCTAACCAAGCTAAACTAATTTTAGGATTCTCCTCTCTTATTCCTGAGTTATGTGGGGTGGCGTTTCTACCCATTTGGTCAGGTGGGTGACACAATCCATTGAGGATGCCCATGAGGAGGCCATTCCAGAAGATCAGTAAAGATCCTGAATGGATGAGGTCCCAACAATCCTGGAGGCACCAAGTACCAATGCACCCTATAAATATTGAAACTTTTTGACTTAATAAAAGTATTCAGTATTTTAACCCATTTTTCTGTTTCCTTATCAGTTCTCTTTCTAAATTTCCAGCTTTGAGCCACTTACAAACCTTGGCACCAGTCTAGAGATTTGTAGCGCTGACAAAAGTGGTGCTCATTACAGGGGACTTCAATCTTTCCTAAGTGAAAACGTCTATCACAAAAATGGAATACTCGCAGCCCTGAAGACCAATCAACTGGTCAGTCAAGTGTTACAAAATGGGTTAGTACCTCACAATATGCAACGCCTCCCTCGCAGCCTGAGAGGCTAGAATTTCAGGCCACCTTCCAACTCTCACTGCCCTCCCTTGATGGGAGCTAATACCAACTCCAGTACAAAAACCTTAATGATGTCATCTAACAACTGATAAATGGCATCTACTCCATGGGCGCCCACTCCAGCCACTCCCATGCCTCTTCCATACCTTCTACAATGCGGGACCTCTACGCCTCAGCTGTACTACCAGCAGGGGAACTTGCCCTGGGGCCTGAACACTACTTTATAACTTTGTACACCCAGCTATCCATCACCTACTTCAGCTAGTCGGGTTACACCATCAGGAGGTCTCCTGGCAACTGGGACTCACCCAGAATTTACACACATACATCATTGACTTCTATGTTGCTACCTCTTCATTTGTGAATGACAATCGCAAAGCCAGTATTGATAGCTGGTGATTGATCAATGAGATCTGGGATCAAATTGTATTATTAGACAGAAGAATCTCTGGCTACCTTGAGGATTAGTTTTGTCAAAACGCTCAGCTACTTGAGGCGACTTGGAATCAGTGTCTCCTCCAAGTTGAAGAACTGATACAATCCCTGCAACAGCACTACCAAGAGCTGGCCTCTCATGATTACCCCTCTATTAGTGAAGGGCCAGAAGGACCTAGGGGCCCAAAGGCCCCAAAGGGCGTCCAGGGCCAGCTGGACCCAAAGGACCCCATGGACCACAAGGGCCTCCAGGCCCTTCAACATCTGGCGAACCTGAAGACCCCTGGTGAAGGGATGTGATAACAGCCCTGGTTGCCCTATGTGATCAAATCAAAAATGTGGCGCTGGGGTGCAAACTCCAATCAGATGGAGTCCCCCTTGACCCTAGGGTCTCTATCAAGGCATTGTCAGATGAGATATATAGCCTCAGTTCCTTTACTAAGCTTACAGACGCTCATATCTCCCAGCTTGAACAAACTTATTGAGGGTTCAAAACCCTTTTGACCACCCTTGAAGGCCAACTCCACCCTCAGAGCACCGAGATCCAATCACTAAAGGAGCAGGTTGCAAATAAGGCTTCTTCTACCCTCAGCTGAAATTGGGACTACATACAAGAGGCCTTAGAAGGCTTGCAGCAATGGCTGGATCAGCAGGCTCCCCATGATTATGCGGAAACTGAGATCCAGAGACAGTACCCATCCCTGGCATTAACACCCTTTCCCTCCTATTGTAGCTAACTTTAAACCTAGTTTTAGGGAAAGGTTCACCCCCGGACAGGAAAGTATCACCTTTTTCCTGTACGCCTATGGGAGTTCCATGGAGGAGGCCACCAATCAGCAGAAGGTGAAGCACATATTCTCTGCCTAGACAGCACCGCCTGGGAGATCATGACACCCCATTTGAAGGAGTGTAACACCTGGAAACAGGTCCATACAGCCTTGATCCAAGAGTTTGGCAGCAATCAAACTCTGGACAACCAAAAGCAAGCGTTCATGGGCATCTGACTGAATAAAGGGAAAAACCCCATGGAGTTTACCAAATGTTTTTATGCCCAAGCACAACCCTTGGTCACAACAAATCGTATCACCCTGGATGACGCTATCACCACTTTCATTTCTGCCTTAGGATCCTATCCTGAGGTTCAAATGCATATGATTGGGCAGAAGAATGGGTTTACCTGTACTTGGGAGATAAAGGAAGCACTCAATGAGATCCCTGCCTCAACTATACACTTTAAGGCTACGTCTACAGGCCCCTCTAACCGCCCTAGGGTCCATGTGGTTGAAAACCAGAAGAATTCACGACCTCAATGCACCTACTGTAATGGTTTCAGACATAGTGCCCAGGTCTGCTGGAAACGACTTGCTGAGGAGGCGGGAAAAGGGCTTTCAGCATGAAGGATGAGGCGCTTCATGATGACATCCCTACCCCAGCCTCAAGTATCCTCCTTGAATGAACTAGAAACTGTCATACCAGAAGAAGTTTTGGTATCTGATGAAAATAAAGACGTTGATACTGCTTAATCTTCTTCTGATGATTCTCCCATGCTCCTCACGTTACCACCCCAATTTGAAAGCCTGGTTAACCGAGTTACCATCCAGGTCCACAAGATTCCGGTCCTCACCATAGTTGATAGTGGCTCCCCCATGAACGTCATATCTTCCAAGTTGATGAAACGGGTCAAGATCGCTCTGGACCTGCCCCACTACATGGAATATGGCACAGCTGGCCCACAGTGTACCCGATCCATAGGAGCCTATTTTTCTCTGTTATTACAGTTTGGAAAGCTTGTGGTTAACACCCCTGCAGTTGCACTAGACAACCCCAGTTATGACCTGCTCCTTAGGACTCAGTTCCTTTGAGACTGTTGGCAGTGCTCCATTATGATGGTGGCTTTCTCTCCTTACTAGGACATCAGGTCCCTCTGATCTTTGAAACTTCTTGTGACTCTAAGACAGAGGTCAAAACCTGAGCCTTTTTACTGGAAAATGAGGACTGAATCAATCAGCTCGAGTATCATATCAGGGGCTCTCAAGTCTGACTACCCCCTCCTGCTGTTGATGGACAGGAAGGCATGTCAATCTACTTATCCAGGGCAACTACAATACCCCCAAAGTCCCAAGTCATTGCCAACACTAGGGTCCATGTCAACATTCCCTCAGGATACCTATTAGAAATCTGAGGCATAGACAACCCATCTTTAAAGAAGTGCTGACCTACCCCGGGGTCCTTGATCCAGCGTATGCCAGATCTATATCAGTGTTGCTAGCCAACCTTAATGACAAACCCAAAGTTGTGGGTCCAAACAGTACCTCCGCTTATGTCCACCTTTTACTGATAGGGGCTATTGCCAATGTTAAAAGCTTTGGGACTTGAGTGATTTTGGCTTGGAGTCACCATCCTTGGTTAGTTTGGTCGACGCTAATATCAGGAAGGACCTCTCAGACAAGCAGCAACATAAGGTCCAGGAGTTGTTGGAGAAATACTAGGACCTATTCTCAACCTTGACCTATGATTTTGGAAGAATGAGTGGAGTCCTCCACCATGCGGAAACCAGTGATGCACCCCTTTTTGATTCCGGCCTTACCAAAAAAGCAAGGTCAAAGAGGCTCAGGTGATGGTGGAACTTAAACAGCTACTCGATGATGGGCTCCTGGTACCATTGCGCAGCCCTTGGGCCTCCCCTCTTCTGCCGGTTTGAAAGAAAGATGACAGGCACCAAGTGGTGATGGTTTATTAATGACTTAACTCCATCACCAAGAAGGACAGTTATCCTTCTGCCCAAAATTGATGATTCCCTCCATCTGCTCGCCAGTTACCAGTACTTCTCGGCCATGGACCTTGCCAGTGGATATTGGCAGGTTGAGCTCATCTGCAAAGACCAAGCCAAGTGTGCTCTCATCACTAATGAGGGGCTATTTGAGCCCAACCAGATGTTCAAGGCCTTTGTAACGCCCCAGCCACTTTCCAGTGTGCCACGGACGGGATCCTTGGAGACTTGAAGCTCTTATGCACCCTCGTCTACCTGGATGACATTACCATTTTCTCACAGACCTCTAATGGACATGTGGAGCATCTAAGGGAAGTCTTTGAATGTCTTAGGAAGGCCTCTGTTAAAGCTCAGGCTTTTGAAGTGCTCCTTCTTCCAGCATGAGATAGAGTTTCTATGACACAAGGTCACCAAGCGTGGCATCCAACCTATACCTAACAAAGTTGACGCAATAGAGAAGATGTCACGCCCCCAAAGCTTATGAGATATTCAAGTCTTTCTAGGCATGGTGGGCTATTACCATCAGTTCATCCCATGATTTGCCAACCTAGATGAGCCATTGTTCTATCTCCTGCAGAAAAACGTACCGGTTGAGTGGTGGCCTTAACAGGAACAGGCTTTTAACGTTTTACATATGGCTCTATGTACTAAACCCATTCTAGTTCACCCTCGCTTTGACCAAACCTTCTTGTTTTCACAGATGTGAGTGATGTCGCCATCAGGGCTATCTTGTCCCAACATGATGAAAACTAGGTTTACTACCCCATGGCCTATTTTACTAAGACGCTAAGTAAAGCTGAGCAGAACTACAGCATCACCAAGAGGGAATGTCTAGATGTCCTACTAGCCATCAAACATTTTTGGCCTTACCTATATGGTACCCATTTTACTATTTTTACAGACCATTACTCACTCTGGTGGCTTCAACAAATGAAAGACCCTGATGGTCAGCTAGCCAGGTGGGCTCTACGACTGCAAGACTATGATTTCACCATCATCCATCGCGCAGGCATGATTCACCAGAATGCTGATGGTCTCTCTCAGATGCCGGCGCTAGCAGTCTTGACCTCAAGGAAGATTAGCTATATAAACTGATAGGACAGCCTGAGCGAGGGAATTGGAAACCCCTGAGGTTCAGGCTGAACTCCGCAGAATGATGTGAGACACGCAAATCAAGGATGGGCTACTTTACAAGAAGGTCAACAAGAAGTGGCTCCCTTATATCCACCCCTCCTCTAAAACTGATGTCATCCTGGAGGGCCATTCAACTGTGAGACACGGGGCAGTTAAGAAGACTCACAAATGGCTGAAGTCACAATGCTACTGGGACCAAATGGTAGAAACCATCCAAGAGGACTTGGAGGCTTGTATGACCTTCCAATCCCATGACCAAGCCAACCCTCAATTTCAACACTCAGTCATTACCCTGACCAGGCCCTTCAATGTCATTAGCATCAACGTAGTGGGTCCCCTTCCCACAGGATTGCATGGCCACAAGTATATTATCCTAGCTGTAGACCACTTAACTAAGTGGGTCGAGGCAATTTCAGTTCCTGCTGCCACTGCCAAGGCTACAGCTCTTTTCCTTGTTCGTTCCATTTTCACCCAACATGGGTGCCCCCAGACCCTACTTTCAGACAATGAATTGAACTTCACCTCCCAGTTGGTAAAAGAACTAACTTCGTTATTTGCACTACTAAGAGTTTCGCTGCCCTCTTTCTGCTAAGCATCACTTTTCAAAAATCAATTCAGCCTTGAAATTTAGCTCCACTAAAGAGATTTACAAAAACTATTAGCAAATATGGAGGAAACCCCGCAAAAGAACCCGTGGGCTCGGCCAAACGAGTCAGCACCACCCCCAAACGAAGCAACCCTCGGTTACCCACCTCAGGGTCAACCAGAATCACCCGCTCTCAAGCAGCGGCTGTGAAAGCAGGCACCACCCCCCAACCTGGAGCTACTTCAACTAGCACCAGTTCACCTGATCGCACTTCTGAAACCTGCACGCCTAACAGCTCTGTGTGCTCTGCCTCCCACCAACCCGCTGGGCCCCCTCCAACCAAGGAGGCCATCACCCACGCTGTTTTAATGGCGTCTGCTCAGTTGAATGCAACTCAGCCCATCCAGGCATTCACCTCCCCCATTGTGTCAGCTAATTCAGCCCCATCTATTATTGCTGACGCCGTGTTTCTGGCTCCCTCCATGAGGGGCGATACCCAGCTACCTGGCCCCCAAACCCTCAGATGTAAGGTTGGATTAGCCGCACATTCTGGTTCACTAAGCACCAAATTGGGACAATCTACTCTTCACAATGGGGATTCAAATGGTTCAGATTTTGGAAATTCACACCAGTTCCAATCTCACCCGTCCCATTTAAACCCCATAATCGGCACTTCTCAAGTTGGCATTTTATCTCCATATGCTGAAAACGACCAATTCACCAATCAGCCAGTGAGTTTTGCTCACAAAATCACAGCAAATACTCGGGCTGAATTTACCCAAATAGATTGGGATGGTGATAAAAACATCGCCCTCCTCCCAATTGGCTGGAGTTAATTCCAATCTGGATGAGCCTCCCCAATTTAGCGAGGCCCAACAATCTGCCCCTCAATTCAATATGACGCCAGCAACTGCTGTAACATTCCAGCAACAGGGGAACTCCACAAACTTGTCCAAACCACCAGCTCACACTCAACCTGTGATTGCAGCCCAAAGCAAACATAAACTTACCAAAGGAGCCACTGGGGCGTGGCAAAACCTCTGGCACCAACGCTACCCAAAGCTGATACCCGTGAATTGGCGTTTATTGCTGATGTTAAGAAGAAATGGGCAGAAACTAGAGCGCAAAAATCTCTACCTCGCTCAACCCTCTCCCACGCAATTCGCCTTTATTATGGGCATAACCCTGTTGAATTCTATACAGAGGATTACTTCTCATACTTTGCAGCGATCGCGGAGACATTCCCAATTAACACCACCATTCATGAATCAGTGGAGGGCCACTACATCGATGTGGGCCTCACTGAAGCTGCCCTTGCTGACCATGCTGCCACCCATAAGGTCATTATTCCGCGTGGATCTCTTCGCATCTCCCACACACGCTCTCACCTGGAGAAAATTTCATGGGTTACTTTTTTCAACCTACCAACGACTGTTGATCCTGAGTCTCTTAAACTGGCGCTCCATCGTGGTTTAATGGAGTTTGGGTCTGTTTTTTCAGTGGACCTTAGCGTCCCCTCTTACTATGCTCCCACTCAAAGAGCTCGCACTGATAGGGCGTCTTTCATCCCCTCCCCAACTTTATCCCGCAATATCGGGGTTATTCCTCATGTGGCGGTAGTTGGGGCATGCCCTGAGATCTTTTTTGTCGACCCTGATCAGGCGCGCCCCCGGTGTTCATGGTGTAACGCCATTGGACACTTGTATAGTGGCTGCACAGCTCAAAAACAAGCCCTCTTAGCCACCACCCAGGGGCCTAAACCAGGCAAAAACGATCCCACGTGGCCGCAGCAGCAATTCCACAACCCACACATTGAGTTCCTGTTCAAGACCTGTCCCCTGAGGCCTTACGCCTAGCAGTTGAAACAGCTAACCCCACTATTGGTATGGGATACCTTCGCGCTCATGCCCCCCTTCCAGTGGGCACCCCCTCCAATCTCCCAGAGTCAACTCCCTCTCTCACCAAGCGCAAGGCATCTCCCACAGGGCGCCCCTCGTCAGCCACCCCCACTCAGGGCTCCGCGGCACCCACACCAACCTCCACCAGCGATTTATCGCATCAACCCTCAGCTCCCAATGGAGCTATGCCCACCAGCATGGACTGGCAACCCGCGGCCTGCGGTAGAAGTGCCACCTCAAAGAGTCCTACCCCAACCCCACAGTCCATTTTGCGCGGCTCCTTTGCAGTGTTGGAGGAAGTGAATATGGACTCAGACTTATCAAATGGGGACACCGCGGAGGTCGCCATTGAGCATCCTCAGGTCTTTCCCCTGAAACGGAGAGGGGGCAGCATCCTAGGATGGCTTACTGGGTCCTCCGCCCCCCACCCTCTCCTTCCCCTCAGAACCCTCGACGCTCCTCACAGATTGCAGCTAATAGTCAAGCTAAAGGACTCAAAACTAGCCGCCTCACAGCAGCAGGTTTAAGCGCTGGAAACCCCCAGGACATGGAGGGGAACAGCTATGAGTCCCCACGGCAGCACCCTGGCCCTACAATCCATCAACGCGAATGGGTTGCGGGACTTTAAGCGGAGAGCCCGCCTCCTCCACAACTTTAGGTCAGCAAAAATTGACATCGCTGCTGTCCAGGAGCCCCATATCCTCCCCCACGAACAATCTGCATGGAATGAACAGTTTGGAGGCAACTCCTTCTGGACAAACCATGCCGCCCTTATTGTTTTGAATCCCCAGGTTAAAACCCATTCTTTTTCACAATATCTAGGTGGTCGCCTCATACTGGCCAAACTCACCACTCCTGACTTCTCTTTATTCGCTGCAAGAATCTACCTGCCTAATGCAGGTCAGGAGCAAAACCAGATCTTGGAAGAGCTCGTCCAACTCAATCTCCCACGGAATACAGTCCTCTTGGGAGATTTCAACACAACCTTAAGTCGCGTCCGTGACTCTTACCCCCTGCAGCAAAGGAACGCCCTGGATCAAGTCGCCTCCAGGATTTCTTTCGCCTGAGTGGCTTTATAGATGCGCTTCCACCCTCCGCGTCTGGCCTAGGTTGCATGACTAGGATCCAGTATGATGGAGGAGCTTTCCAGTCAGCGTCATGCATAGATATGGCACTGATTGGCCCCCTGCTAATTGGCCGCGTCTCCTCTCCCATCTCTCGTGACAACCATTTGAGTGATCACAGGTCACCCACTGTTGTCCTCACCACCACTCTTAGACCGTCACGTAGGTTCTGGCCTAGGGTTGCCCCAGCTCTTCTCAACAACCCCTTCACTAAGGAGAAGCTGTCTATGGCCATCTGGGAGACTCTCACCTCCCCCCCACCCCACCTGCTTGACCACAAGGCAAGATGGGCGGTGACCAAGGAGGCATCACCCGCGTTGCTTACAACTGTGCCAAAGCCCAGATGACCGCAGCTCGCGCCAGAGTCAAAATGGCGGAAGCCAGAATCAGACATCTGGAGCAAAACTGCCAGCCTTCGCCCTCTCCCAGATGGTTGGAAGGCTGGGAAGCGGCGCAGGAAGCACTCCGCTTGGAGCTCACACTGCAGGAAGAACGGGCAGCAAACTTTACAACATCTCGTTACTATGTTCAATGGGAACGCCCCACCCGCTTCTTCTTTCAGAAACAGAAAGCCTGGTCAACAGCGCAGGATATTACTGCACTGAAGATTGGCACTACAACCACTTCGGATAAGGAGGAAATCACGCAGGAACTACACCGCTTCTACTCCAGCTTCTTCCATGCCACCCAGGTGGACCTGTCAGACATTTAAGACCTCCTGTGGCAGGCTCCAGAGCCACCCATTGACCCACGGGCTCATGAGGCTCTACTGGCGCCTATTTCCATCCAGGAAGTGATGGAAACCCTTCTGAAATCCCGACGGCTTAAAGCCCCAGGCACAGATGGAATACCCTTCGAGGTGTACAATCTGAAACCTGCGGTGATAGCCAGAGCCCTCCGCGACCTCTTCGCTGCACTCTTGGTGAATGGCGAGGTCCATCCCGACTCCAGAGGCTCAATCACGACCCTCATTCACAAGAAGTCAGACCGTGAGAACCTGGCGAACTGGCGCCCCATAGCATTGATTAACACAGACCACAAGCTCTTCACGAAGCTTCTGGCCAACCGCATCACCAAATGGGTGTCACCTCGCCTCTCCCCATCCCAGCACGGTTTTATTCCGGAGAGGTCATTATGGGACAGCTATAATGACCTTCACGTGACTTTGACTGCTAACTCTCGTAAGGTGAATGGCTTTGTGGCTCTCCTGGATATGGAAAAAGCATATGATCGGGTGTCCTGGAAGTATATTGATGCTTCCCTGGCCCGCTTCCATATCCCCCCGCAGCTAGGCGCTGGATATCAGCGCTCTATGACCAGCTCCACACCGGAGTCCTGGCGCCAATGGGTTTTACAGTGGCAGTATCAGTTGGACAAGGTCTCCGGCAAGGGGACCCCCTGAGCCCTATCCTTTTTAACATCACCCTCAACCCCCTCTTGGCCTCCTTACAGGACAATCTAACAGGGATTCTGGTCCCAGGTAAAGCCCCCACCCGCACCATGGCATTTGTAGATGACACCGCCATTGCATTTGGCTGCCCTGGGGATGTTGCCCTCGCTGCTGTGACCATTGAGAGGTACACCAAGGCGTCCCACGCTATGGTCAACACCTCCAAGACAACAGTTGTACAGGTCGGCTCCCCCACCTTCCCCCCACCATTTGGTATTGAACCTGTGCGCGGTACCTTCCGTCACCTGGGCGTTCTCACCAACCAACAAGGAGTTGCGCTAAAATACAATGAGGACTTGCTCCTCGCAGCAGTTAACTCCAGGATTGCCAGCTGGAACTGGTGGCACATCACCCCCCAGGGTCGAGCTCTGATGGCCAATGTGTTCCTCCTCTCCAAAGTCTGGTTCTTAGCGCACGTCTGCCCATTCACAGATGCCTTTTATACGCGGCTCAATGTACTCCTCCGCTGTTGGATCTGGGGCTCAAACCATCCACCAATGGCCCTCTCAACCATTGCCTGACCCTGCAATGAAGGGTGCCTAGGGCTTCTGGACACGCGATCCCACGCCACCACAATCTTCCTGAAGTTCCTATGGCCGATTGTCTGCTGGGACGCGACCCCATGCCCCAATGGGCGCCCGCCCTCCGCCAGTCAGTGTCAGCAGCTCTGGGTCTTCCTAGAGCATCTCTGACCTCATTAGGGGAGTGGCTCACAAACCACTCAGGCCATCGCCTGAAACCATCCTCATCCCCCTACTGGAACCAGGCTCTCCTTGCCCTGAAACGAGTAGGCGCGCGGATCCACCATGCCTTCCCATACAGAAGGGAAGGCCCTGGCCTCAGCCCACGTCGCCATGCAATTGTGCACAATGGACAAGTTGTCACAACTCGCCTCAACCCCCAAGATCGTCCTCCCATCCGCCCAAGACTCCTTGAGCTCCTCCCTCCCTCCATGAGATTCGACCTTAAGGAATTGTGGAAGGACGTCTATCACCCCATCCTGTCAGCAAAGGTGTCCAACACCTTATGGAGGGTGCTCCACTGTTCATACAGGACAGGGGACTGGACTGGCCCTACCTTCCAACACCAAAGCTGCCCCTACTGTGTGGAGCCTATTGACTCCCACCTCCATCATTTTTTCACCTGTCCAGGTGTCGCCGCATTTTGGTCAAAGGTCCACGCGCTCCTCCATGCTCAGCCCTGATCTGGACACCCTGTGCAAGACCTCATGTTCTGAGCAGACATTGCCTGGTTGCCACTGACCCCTCCGTGTCCTCGCCTATGCCACAGCCATCTGGACCATCCATAACTCCTTCCTTCGTGCTGCCTTTGACCAGCAGGTGTGGACCCTTCCACACATGATCACCCACTTTCAGGTACACTTTGAGATGGCCCTGAAGGTCTGCACTATGTCGCCAACCCTCCCCCGCTCAGTTGTCACTGCAGCACGGCTCTGGCGCGAAAACCCCCTCCCTTTCACGATGCCTCCTTTCTCCCTTCCCTCACCTCAGGCTCTTAGGAGTCCAGGGTAATTCAATAAACATCAATGAATCCCCCCTCAGGTTGGGACCATCTAGTACTAAAAAAAGAGTTTCGCTGCCCCTTACCACCCATCTACTAATGGGGCAGTAGAACGCGCTAATGGAACTCTTATTTCCATCTTACAGAAGTTGACCACCTCAGATCCTGCCTATTGGAACCATTATCTACCCAGCGCCTTGCTTGCCTACAAAGTGAGCTATCACTGAGTCATCAAGATGTCCCATTTGAAGCCCTATATGGGCGGGCACCTCGGCTACCAAGTAGCGTCCAGCCTTTGCTTGAAGCCTCCACACCTGAGAACTCTGAATTATCTATGAGGGCTTTAGCTGAAAAAATTGTACAGCTTCAAGCCAAAGCCACTACAGGCATTATTACACCACTGGAAGAGAGACATACCGATTTAATCTTGAATGATTCTCCTTAACAGATTTTCAATTAGGTGACCTCATTCTCTTTTATCACCATCGACCTGGAGGCTGACAGAGTAAGCTAGATGTACTTTGGTCTGGACCCTATAAAGTTATTCATAGGGTGAAGTCCAAGAACTCCATTGCCAACATCAACCAAGGGACTTTAGTAAATCAAGTGCATGGTCAGTTCCTAAAGCCGTATTCTCCCCTCCAACAGGTTTTTGAGGGGGCGTTGTCAGAATTTGAGATAATGATAAAATTGAATTCCCCACTTCTGGATTGGGCAGTGCCAAATTGTTCATCAAACCTAACCAAGCTAAACTAATTTCAGGATCCTCCTCCCCTATTCCTGAGTCACGTGGGGCGGCGTTTCCACCCATTCAGTAAGGTGGGCAACACAATCCATTGAGGATGCCCATGAAAAGCCATTCAGAAGATCAGTAAAGATCCTGAATGGATGAGGCCCTTATGATCCTGGAGGCACTGAGTCCCAATGCACCCTATAAATATCAAAACCTTTTGCCTTAATAAATTATTCAGTATTCTAACCCATTTTTCCGTTTCCTTCTCGGTGATCTTTCCAAATTTTAAGCTTTGAGCCACCTATGACCCTCGGCGCCAGTCTAAAGAACTGTAGCGCTGACAGGGGCCTCGCACTTTTGCAATGATTTGCCTCTTTCATCGAGACCCACCTCAAAATACCCTTGTGCCATATCATATTATCCCTTGATCACCCTTTCTGGGCATGCATTGAAAATGACTGTGCCATATTTCACTTATGCTTTAGTTTGACCACTCAAAGTGTAAGTGCCCAGCAGTATCTGCTGATGCTGCTTCTGCCACTCCTCCCTCTGGCGTCAGCTTCACTATGGCCTCACCAATTTTTTTTTAATTGGGGTTTGATCCTCCCCCAACCTTATTCACTGCAGGCGCAACCCACAGTACTCTGCACAACCAGAGCCCAACTACTAGAACTATTCCTGAGCAGATTGCAGCTCAGGCACTAGCAGAATTGCCATGGTCAAACATGCACAGCCAAGCTTCTATTATAACCAACTTCTTTCACCTGCCCAGCACTGTCTAAATCTATTTGAGGCTCTTGAATGGATTGAGATGAAGAAAGAACCTATGGAATTAAACCTGACTTCAACTGGCCTGAATTCTTCAAACAACCCCTCAATTTTACTCACTGCTGCCATTTCCTTATTAATAATGAATATACAGTTTAAAAAATTCTTAATTAAAAGGCTGTCAAAGCAGATGCTGACCTCACCAACTCTTTCCTTCGCCAGACTCTTCATAAAGCAATGGAGCCACTTTGTAAGGGTCTCTCCATCCCTAAATTTTCCCCACAATTTTCCTGAAGATGCCAAATATTATTTGAAAAGCTCACTTTTGCTGTGAGCCATGCATGCACTGACATGACACTATTTTCACTATCTGTCCTCAAGATTTCCAAACCAACAATAAGTTAAGTCCTTTAGATACGTGCTGACCTTATCAACTTCTATGAACATCAACTTTCTTAATACGTTGAGGCAATGCACACCACTGACCTCATTGACAAAGAAAACTGTACCTCTATCTTTTTCTGTCGCACTCCACTGACACTCCAACCCCAATTATTTCCAACTTTACCTGCTACCTTAGAAAAAAGGATCTAGAAAAAGTTCTCTTGGCTTCTTTTCTCCTTCTAATATGGATCATTAGGCTCAATGACGTGGCACCTTGTCAGAAATTTTTTTACTATCGTGATAATCCCTTTGTTTAGCACATAGCAAATAAAGATGTGAGGAGGACCCCCCTCTTTGGTTGGGCAACACTAGTACTAAAAAAGTGACTATGCATTATAGAAAGGTGAAAATAGTTATATTATTTAAAAATTTAAACCTTAGTAAATTCTTCTATACAATGGTAAGCCTTTTCTATAAGTACAACCTTAGGACAAAATTTCACTTTCTTATTTCAAATTTTATCTCTAGTAATGATATAAGCCTATAAATCTTATATCTTAAATTGACTATAACCATGACAAATAATTTATTTCTGACCTTAAAAACTTAGCAAAACTATAAAAGTTATGTCTCCTTAGCGCTATTGATAAATGCAAGCTCTTAGTTGAGTCAGTATATCACACTTTAGGCTATTTATAAACTAAGATGGTTTATAATCATATCCCTCTCTTGGTATAGATAAGGTTATATTTATTCTATATAGTTGACATTTAGTTTAATCTTTTAACTAAAAAGGTCTTACTAATATTAAATATAGACTCTCACCTTAAGATAATAGCTTTTATACTTTTGTTTACTATTAAAGATTTTCACTTATAGATAACAATCATTTTTAACTTTGGTTAACGTATATCAGTAATAGTATATTTAAGAGCTAATTAATGTCAAAATCTAAAGTTACATATTTAAAATTAAATGTAGTCTACTTACTTAGAATAGTTTTATAATAAGGTATGGTTTACAAAGCATATATTGACTTATGAGAATAGCTGTCTCTCTTAAAAGGATGTTAGTAAAATTCCTATATGATGTAATTTTAGTATCATCACATACATTAAGTACTATTTATTTTTTGGGTAGCTCAATCTTTCTTGGTGTAGCCCACAAAGATTTTTTAAGGAATTATATAAAACAATAAGAAAAAAACTTTAGCTCATTTTTTTGTTAGGCTGTAGAAGACTAGATAGGATTCAGATCCCTAAATTATGACAAAGCTCTGTGAATAGACTCTCAAAGATGAGTAAGATTGATTACAATGTTAACAGATTGATGTTCCAAGGATAGCTATAAAGAACTGAGTACAAAAGTGCACTGATAGAGATGATGAGGGAACATATTGTAACTGTCAGGATTCTCCCTATGTAAGGTGGAAGCCTTGTACCAGGGGGAATATCAACATATACTACTACGCAGAATGTGACCTTCAAGCTTATCACAAGTTCCAAAAAGTCAAGAATTAAGGCTATATTTTATGTTACTAGGTTGAATTCAAATGTAAGGAATTAATTTAATTAATCTGAATTTGGTTAATAAGACTTATATTTTTATTCTCAAATATTTTACCTAACTCTGAGGCCACATTTACATGACTATATCATTGGCAGCCCAAGTGTCTCAATATCTTCATAAACTCTTTTATGAAATCTAACAAGTTGGACTTCTATATCAGGACTATTGGAAGAGCTCTTACTTGAGGTTGATACCAATTTAAATGATTCTATATAGCTATTAACAGGATATCAAGAAGCTCAGCTGAACTTCCAGGTGGGACAATATTGACAAACTACTTGAGAATCAAGAATAATTGATGAATCATTCCTTGCAATTTCCAGTTAATAATAATTCCCTTATACTTTTATCAGTACTATATTTAGTACTGACTTATTTTCATTAAAGTACTTTTCAGGGTACTTATTAGTTATCTTAATTTTCTATTTAAGTTCTTATTTTATACCAATGAGTAAAGTCTTGTCCATTGCTACATATTATGAAGTACCTGTTCTTTCAGCTGACTGTGATGAATTAATCCTCTTGCAATCAGACACTATGTAGGGCTCAAAATGATACACCTTTGAGCGCATCAGAAGGAAGAGCAACAGTAACCATAGGGAAGATATGAAGTGATGAGGGACGTCTATTAACCCAGAGATAAATTAGATAATAGGTAATACTATAAAGTTAAGACTGATAAATAATTATAGGATTATTGAGTCTTTTTGACTCGTAAGATATTTGGTTCTTACTTGGAAAGAACTTTTAATGTGCTAAATAAGCTTTAACTTCTGAATTCACCATTCTTATTAACTAAGGCATCACACTATTGTAAAGTAGGGCACTTTGTGGTATTACCTTGAATTGTTCCTTATTATTATGGAAGGTCTGATTACATTGTACTATAGTTCAATTGTCTGGAAATTCTTAATATATGTTTCAAATTGAATACTTTTCTTGGTAGGTATTGATTTAGAGAATTTATTTAAACAAATTAAAAAATATCACTTATATTACAAATCCTAACAGTGATCTCTCAAAATTTTCAGAAAGAAATGAAGGCTTAAAAACTCTTTCTATGAACACATTTACAACGGCACCCAGAGTTGCCCTTGAGGCTACTAAATCATAGGTACTTTTTGGAAATTGTCCTAAAGGACCTTGATCATTATATTGCAAGCTTGTTAGCCCTAATTCTGGGTATAATGGTAGAATGGATCCTGATATACAAGCAATACTCTGGTATCCTGGATCTGTTACTTTAACTTGATTAATTTAATGGACCTTTTTTTACATTTTGAGTCAGAAGTCATGGCTTGTAACTAATAATTTAGTCAGTTCTATTTGTATAGAGATCAACGTTGTCATCTGTCACCTGGCTTAATAATATGCCAACCCAGTGGCAATGAGGGTTCTTTCCCATATTGAGCATTAAAGATGATTTAGTATAAACCAATCATAGCCAACTTGATAGGTCAGAATTTCATTATGAAAGTAGCTTTCAAATCTCTAGGGATAAGAGGTGACCATCTTTTTGAACTATGAAGACCAAAGCTCAAATTCTCTTCCAACCATCCCATATGTTGCAGGGTGACTGTCAGAAGTTTAATATATACCAAAGAGCATTATATAACTAACTTAAATCTTGTTTGCTCTCTGGGTCAATGAACTAAATATCTTACAAGAATGCAAGCTCTGATGATTTAATACTAATTCTGAAATGACAAGTCAAAATTCTAGTAACTACTCCTTATAACACAATTGTCAATAGGATTGACTATGACTAATTACATATAGCAAGTGGCTATATAGCCTGAGTTGACTTCATTAATATCTATGCTAATGCACGTTGTGACCCTTATATATATTAAATGCATTTTTAAAGATATGGCAATGGCATAAGATCTAATTCATTATGAAGGAAAAACTATGCTTACGTTCATTAAGCCTTAATGCAATTTGTTAATCCATGATAGAGATGACAATGGTTAAAAGTGATAACAGTATTATAAAAAAAGTAATTAAGGAAGGTTTCTTGAATTTTTGTTAAAAACACTCTTTCAATTTGACACCAAAATTAAATCCAATTTGAATTTTAAAAAATACAAAAAATTGCTGCCCAATCGAGCCACAACTTATGAATGTCAATAATCTTGACGCCTGCTGCCCCAGCTTGGGGTGGTGATGTGCCGCCATCTGGCATATTTCAGCCGCCGCCAAAGAACGCCCAGGCTGGCTCTGCTAGCCCCCTAACGCTACCAGGCGTTATGTCCCTTATTGGGACTTGATTCACCTAATCATAAGTCCTAGGAGGTGCTCTGAAGCCCTTTGGTGCTCCCACAGAGCAATTTGTATTTTGGCCTCCAGATTGAATATGGGAACCTCTTCCCATATGCAAGTGCGGCCATCATCGAGATGGCCATGGTGGTGTTTAAATTTTCCAGCTTCTTTGATTTCCACCCTTTTAAGGTGTTAAAACCTTGGCTTCTGTTCTGAGGCCAATGCAATGGCAGCATCTAAGCTGCAAGAATTTTTGAAAAAAATTCTCCTTCCCACCATTTGCACTCAGCTCCTGGATGAGACCACTTTGGTAGACCAGTTTGCTGGGTTGCCCTCCCACCTTTCCCTTGAATGCCAATCATGATCTCACAGAGGGTTTGGCAATTTACAGCGCAGACCCTGTGTTGATATTTGTGGTTTCAAATGGAGCAGATCATTTGGCAGGACCTCATGCCTTTGTGATAATCTGCCCATTCCATCGCAACATCCACCTCACAATTCCCCCTCATGCGGTAATTAGATCTGCCCAAGATCACTCATTTTGGGTGCACATCAAGAATGGCTGCGCCATTTGCCCCTTGTGCTTTGAGCTTGATCACTTAAAGCGTAAGTGCCCTACAGTTTCCACCTCCACCACTCCTCCCTGCAGCGCTGGGTTGGAAGCTGGTTCAGCCTAATTTTTTGGTTGGGGCTAAATCCTCCCACCCCAACCTCGGCAAATTATGGCACTTTTTCCAAGATGGCAGCCAATTAAAGTTTAAAGGTTTTTAAAATCTAAACAATTTGACCAGATTATGGATTTTGAGTTGGTAGCTGAGACAATTTTGACTGAGCTGCCATGGTCAACATTCTGCAACCAATAAGTCCCTGCAACTTCTCCAATTCTAGTGGCTGGCCCAGCATTGGCTGAGCTTAATCTATTAGAATGTCTTGACTGGATTGATGATAGCAACCAGCTGTTTAATGTCAAGCCAGATTTTGCTTTGGAGGAGTTTTTTATCTATCCTCCAAATTTGTGCTCTTGCCATTTCTGTGCATAATCTAGTATTGCTAATTATAAAAATATACATAAAATGGAAGTTGAGGATGCAGCTGCCCCTACCAACACCCTACTATACCAGCAACTTTGTGGGGCAATGGAACCCATTATGGAGAGTATTTTAACCCCAAACTTCCCCCATGATTTTGAGGAAGATGCAAAACATGAAATTAAGGAGCTCGCTTTTGGTGTGAGCTGCGCTTGCATCAATGCAGCAAAAACTTCTCTCTTTGATACCAATCATCCCCAAACCCACCAGCACATCAAGTCGTTCACTTGTGTGCCAGCTCTCATCACTTTCTCTGAGCATCAACTTGCTCAATATGTTGAGGCGATGGAACTGCTGGCCTCATAAACAAAGAAAAACCACAATTATACCTCCTTATGCCTAATGTTGCTGATGCTCCTACCCCAATGTTGTTCGCTATGATCTGCAAGCTAAAGCGGGAACCAGAAAAAAGTTCACAAAAGCTTCCTCACCTTATAATATGGCTTTCTAGGCTGTTAGCTGAGGTGCCATATTTTTGATTTTTATCAATTTCTAATGATCTCTTTGTTTGGCTCATTTGCAAGTAAAGATGCATGGTAGCTCAATCTTTTGGTTGGGCACCACTAGTAATAAAAAAGGCAGGTTGATCTTGAGACAGATATGCCACACCAATTTTTCTGGACAGTATTGGTCTTAAACTGTGTCAAACAAAACCTGTACTAGATTGAAAGTAGTAATTAATAGTATCAACAGATATGATAGATGAGAGTGATAATATTTTTATAGCCCTATTACTAGTTTCAAAAGTGCGACTCTTCATAGTGAAAAGAGGCTCATTACATCAATTTATTGTAAACAAAAAATTTTAAAGATAGCAAAAGATATATTGATATTCTACTATAATAGTAGTTATAGAACTTTTGGGCGCTCATACATTAATTTCCTACAGCAATGTTCACTATAGTGGTCCAGACATCCTACCTTAATTCACTTTTTAATCTCCCTGGACCATGGCATATTTTCCGATCCTAATGTTGGAGTTTCACATAAACCCTTCAATGATGAATTTAAATCTATTAAGTTTCACCTTAATGAGCTCAAGATCTAGTTGTTAAACTCTTCCAGATTTGTGGATAATTTGAAATTGTGAGAAGTTGCTTAGAATACTACAAGCTCAACGTTACCCAGGATACCTTGATATTAAACTGATTTAACAATAATTATGTTAAACTTAAAGCTGGACTTTCTGGCCTGCTTGACGCAACTAATGACGTATAGTGACAATAATTCTCTTTACAATAAGTTGGATGACGTCCTAGAATGGCTAGTCCAACTGGAAGGCGAGCTAGATGATGAAAGAAACCACTTCCAAAGTACTTATCAATAATTTGATAAACTGACAAAAAGATTCACTAGAAGCGCAACTTCATAAAATAAGTTTAAAAGCACTGCTTGAGTAACTTTTCGCTTTCTGGAGTTTCAAGAAACATAATTTCTTTACTAGAAACAATTTCTTTGACAAAAACTTGCTTTGCCTAGAAGGATCTCCTGTGTTTTTACCATGATGCCTAAGATTTATTGATGCCTGCATATAATCCCACCATGGACAAGAGTGTTTCTTCACGCCCCAACTACTATTTTTGCCTTAAATCAACTTTATTAAATCCAGAGGTGCCATCGACTGTTATAAGAGCATGTATTATAAAATGAGGATTAATACATTCACGTCAATCAGCTTCCCTTCCTCAATTCAAATGAAAACATATGTGAGTTAATAGTAGTTTGAGTCTAATGTAGAAGAAACTTTAAACCATTGTAAATAAAAATTTTATATCTCTATACTTGACATTGAAAATGCTAACCAAATTACCTGTTACTTTAAGGAGTGTTCTGTTTTCTATCAGGAGGCTAATAAAGTTGTACTGAGACTCTTTTGGGACTGAAAAAATGGTCTAAAGTAAGGTTCTCTTTCTCACCACTGTTTCCAAAGCCATTAGACATTCACTAAACTTGCTGACTCATTCATCAAAGAATCCCATTTGTTGGTAGGAACTAGAAATTTTTCCTTATACCAACGTTGGTTATCAATGAGATCAGATTTAACTCCATACATAAAGATCTATATTGTGATGGCGCCCATTCTACAAAGGGACATGTCCCCAATCAAGTTGGTCAACTACCTGAAGAAATTAGCTCTTACTTTTGTGAACTAAAATTCATAACAAAATTTCTTTAGCCTCCACCAGCTATAAGCTGCCTCATCAGAACTTGGTATTAGAATCTGTATATCTCAAGGATAGAAGTTTAAATAACTTTAAAGGTGTAATTCCACCTATGTGGCTTACCTCAATATCTATAAAAGGAAGTCACTAATCGCAAAGCTTCCCTGAGAAGTGAAGAACGCATGTGGTGTAACTAACGGCCAATGACTGGTTTAAAAGAATGGGCGGAATAAAGTAGGGACTCTCTACTTCTGGCAATACTGCCATATCATTACCATATAAACGCAACATACTTTCCACCGGCAAATCCAGCGCCTCCTTAGACAATATGATATTACTCAACCACCAATGAGCCATATTCTGTACTGTTCTGTGCACAATTATAAAAAGAATACACCCAGTAGGACTGCCAAAAATTAGAAAAACATATATAAATTGATAATAAAAATAAGGCTCCCAAATAAACTATGTTCTTCCACTAATACAACCACTTTTGCGTTGGGACCATCTAGTACTAAAAAAAAATACAACCACTTTTGCCTTCTAAAAATGTGATGTAATTCCATAATGGACACTGATTATCACCAAGCTATCTGTTGTACAGTGTGCTTCCAAAAAACTGGTAATAAATAATAACTCATGCATAATTAGAAGAATCAGCAGCCCAGGAGGCCCACTGTGAAGTAAGGCACTTAGGTCAAGGCCCTAGGACAAGCCGCGCCATTAATAAAAAACCATCCTCAAAGCAGGTGAACTTGGCCTTCCCAGTACACAAGATTACAGGATGTCTCCCTATTTTTGGAAAAAACTTAAGCTTTTCTTAGATAAATAACTTAAAAATATGATAGCAACTAAAACTCCACATCAAAAGTAAAAAGAACAAAGAAGTTAAAAAAAAAGCAAAAAATTAAGAGATTTATGAATAATATAATATAACTAGTTAGTTATAAAAAAGAGTGGCTAGTCTTTCAGGGTAATTCCTGATTTTATTCTAGTGCAGGTTTTGTTCAACACACGTTCAAACCTTTACTGGCTATAAAAAATCTTGGTGTGGTATATTTGTCACAAGGTCAACTCGCCTCAATTACTTTTTTAATTAGTTATAACAAGGGTGGTTAGCCTGGAAGAATTATTAATGCTTACACTCAAGTGCAAGTTTTGTTCAATACAAGTTTAAAACCTATACTGGATAGAAAAATTCTTGGTGTGGTATATTTGTCCCAAGGTCAACCCACCTCAGTTAATTTTAATTAGTTATAACATGTAGGTCATAGATTATGAACCCCTATCCCCATGATTACACTCCCTGATGACACACTTTCCAGTCTAAAGATTGTATTGACAATTACTACAATGCACCAGTAACTTATTTCCCAGCGATGGGCTATAGTAGAACATGGAAGATATGGTTTAGGTTCTTTTTAGTCAATAAGAAAATGTTGAAATTAGGTTGAATAAACAATAAACATAGCCAATTATCAGTTAGTTTTGATTATAGATTATCCGCTGCCACACAATGAGATTCTTTAATGCTAAAATAATTTAAACTTAGATAGGTCTCTCACCCACTATTGGATATACTGATATTGGACATGATGGCAAGAATATCGACCATTTGGCTCTCTTATTAAATCAATGGTAGACCCAAGAAGGGGATTAATGGGATTAACTCAATAAGTTGCCTGAAGAAATTGACAGGCAGCACATCTCAAATTGACTCTAGGAAAATTCTGAAGGACCAAAATGAGGCTAAGATAACCTGAGATGAATTCCTACCTAATTTAAATGATGAATATCAGTAGGTCAGGTGACATTTATTTAAAGTGGCATTCAAGGCAGCAAGTTAAGATGAACCAAAAATAGTAAGAATCAAGAATCTAATAAATGATCAACCAAAGCGACCTCAGTCTCATTCAACTTGGCTATTTAACTCACCATTTTTGCACTATATATATTATGATACAAAGGCATTATAACATCTGAGATGCATTGACTGACTAAGTGCCTCCCTTCCAGATGTCACCTCCATTGTATTATTAAACCTTTTCCTTTTTGGGTTTATATTGTTAGTTGCGACATATGAAACCCCCTGATTTATACTATAATAAAATTATGTCATTATTCTTATATCTTGTTTTTGGTACTAGACTTCAATAAGTCCATTTTTCCATTCTTACCATAGGACGGATACTCTAGATGATGAAACATAAGCGGTGACTTGGTACCCTTTTAAATAAAAACTATACTGGTGTGTGACCAATCAACCTCAAGTACTGACTGCTGGGCTTCTTTAGCATATCACCATTGAGCTTAAAATGGAAGCTCTACACCCATCATTGTAGCATAAAAATAGTTTATATCAAGAATTAGTTCGCTCTTTTATAGTTTTTACTATAGAATTGCTTATACTTATTAGATCTGTGGTTTACTTGGTTTTAAATTCTAATCAATTAAGAAGTGCCCACTATAATTCAGTAATTTGTAATACGTTTTTTATGGTCAAGAATTTAAATTTATGACTCCATTCTAAGCGCCCACTAAGAGGCATTTATCTATATTATATGTGTAATTTGCCAAGTAAATTATAGGAGCTCTATTTCTAAGTCAATGTTAAAAAAGATAAATATTAACTTGCACTAATATAGTGATTGGCTAGTTATCCTATATCTGACCACAAAAGATTAGCTGCTCTGGTGCTCCCATATGATTTTAACATAATTCTAAGAATCCTGCGGCAGAAAAGGTAATGGATTAATATGCGTAGAGAATTTAATGAGGGGAACTTTTTGGTCTAAATGACTGTTGGGATAGAAAGAGGGAGTTCTGTCCATCTTGGGAAGGAGATCTTAGGTACTGAAGCGCACAGTGTAAGAATATAAAAGTCAGGATATGGACGCTTCTTTATCTTATAATACTTTTGATTTAGCTAGGTATTATCTTGACAGTAAGATATTACATATGAACATCAATAATCCTTTTCTTATTAAAGACGATTGATATTTAAAGCTCAGGAAGGGTTAAGTTGATGGATAGGATATCTTGAAGCCAATACGGCAAAATTTTTAATTAAATTCTGGATTCTATTATTCATTGGGACTTTCCTGTTTATCAAAGATATTGTTAAATAATCAAAAAGACATCGGTCATGGCATTATATTTCCAGGATGTTCTTTGTCTTCACCTTGGAGTCCTCTTCAGTTAGGTCCTTTTTCTGATAAATATCTGATTCTAATATTGCCCCCTTCTAAGTCTTGATGTAAGAGGTAAAGGGTAAAGTTATCCGCTTTTTACCAAATTTATAACTGTACCCTGTGCTTTATATATTAAGAGTTTATTCCCCTGTCAAGATTTGCGCTTGTATTAATAAAGCCTTTTCCTTAAGCCTACAAACTACGCATTTTATAAAGTATCATCTTATATCATTTTCTATTGATTTACATACTATACTTCATTGAGCGTAAGACTCTAAATCGTTATTAATATAAGATTGTGAAGCATCAAGTGATTTATGTTAATAACGCCAAATTAACAAATGAATAAATTGGGGATCATCTCCTTTGTGCTCCACTAGCTGTTGAGATAGGACTAACACCTTAATTAACTTATTTTCATCTTGGTATTATGGATTGAGGCTTTTAATTAGCCAGCTCAATTATTTATTCCAATTAAAAGCCATATGCCATCTATTATGACTCACTATCTGTAAGTCCTGGGAGCACCCCTGCGCTTCAACCAGGGGAGTACCCCTTTAGAACCAAGAAGAGGCAAAGAAGGCTGCCTCCCCCTCATCACCCAGTGCAATCTAGCCCATGTGGTAGATGAGAGATGGGTAACATCCTACCCTTTCAGTATTTTCCCTTTCACTCCCTCTTCCCACCACCAATGATCTGGTGGAGAAGATCAAGGAGGTTTTTCAGGAGGCGGTGGTAGCCAGAAGCCATTGCCAATAGGAAGGTTGCAGCTCCACACCTTTCCAGGAGGCATCCTCCCCTAGTTAATGTTTTTTAATTAAAATAAGTCAATATTAACAAAAATGAATTGTCAAAATTGATTGCAAATTTTTATATATAACTCAGCTTCACTCATTGCTGCCAGAAAAGGCAAGTCCAGCCACAATAGGATTGGGCATTACAAACCCATTTGATCAAAATGGAACATCCCATACCTGCCCTGGCCTTGGGCATGACCTCTACAGTCATTAACAAATTGTCATCAGCTTTACAGGTAAAATTTCGCCTTCAAACAATTTTTTAAACATTTTGATACTGTAACATCTTGTCAGGTCAGATTAAAATCTTTTTAAAAAATGCTTTAATGTGTCAATCCGCCAAAACTCAAGTTCAAACAGATTCTATGGTGTTAATGCACCCCTACTTTTAGTCCACATCCACTTAGCTTACCAGGCAGCAGTCTCACGTTCTGCTGTCACTCCATCTTTATTTCCTATTTTCTCCTAGGTTTCTATAAAAATGTATTTCCTGAAATGTCAAATTTTAAATAACAAAAAAAGTTTGTGGTGTTGAATATCAGCTATGCTATCCAATTCTTGGATTGTCTGGCTAATGTTAAAATTTTCTTAATCAGTTCACACTAACATTAAGGATGGATGTACTGGAGGTATTTTTACTGTTGCTGTGGATAGTAACTCATCCTGAGCGGAAGTAAAGTCTTGTTTATACTAACAAGAACCATGATAGGATGGAGCGAACTTAATTCTTGTCCTTCTGCCCCCTTATTTATAAGTGGGGTGATGAGTTAATTTTATACATGAGAAGAATGTCAACTTGGTTAGTATGGATGTTTATGGAAGTTTACCACGTTAAAAGTCCCAGGGAATGTCCTCTGGGTGTCAATCAGCCATTTTACTGTTCCCAAGCAAGAAGGCACTGAAGAGGATAGCTGTACCCCTTGTTACTCAGGGTGATCTCGCTCATGTGGTAGACAAGCGCTGGGTAACAGCTCTCCCACTTCAGATCCCATTTCCAGTACCCACACTATCCTAATAAGAACTGTTACAAGGAATCAGCAAAATCTGCACTGAGATCTCCAAAATGAATTTTTTTGGAACTAATTTGAGCAGCAATCTGCCCAATGCTCAAATTTCAAATGGTCAAAAAGGTATGAAGACTGATCTATTGGCTGGAATGCCTGACAGTTGTGATTCAGTTAACATGACGATTGAAAAAATCTCCCCCTCCCAAAATCATTGAGGATCACCCCCAACAGGCAGGTAACAGAATCAAACACCATTGATGAGGTTTCAAAGCTTCCTGCTGACAAATCAGGCATTGTGCCTGATGCAATGCCACTGACCAAACAAATAGCCCAGCAACCAAGCATGGGAAGGTTGGATGTCCTGAACCCATTCCCAACCAAATGGGCCCACCCCTATGTGGGGTGGCCTTGGGGGATTCCTGCTGCTCATCAGTCTAAAATCCATCATGACAACCATCGGAAACACAGTTGAGCCTTGGTTCAGATGTTTGAGGTCAAACCAACAGTGACTTGGCCTGCCGCCAAATTCTTTGATGTCAGTTTTTTAGTAAAATTATCAGTTCCCCATTCCTGAACAATTCGCCAGTTAGGTTGAACTTGTGGGACCCAATCCTGGCTTGTTTCCCCTGAAAATTGACTACTATTTAACCAGTTGCATCGCACTGAGAAAATTGTTGGTCAATTTTTCTTCTTTAAATTTTTTTTAAAAAACCCTCCCCAAAATTTAGTTTTATATATGTTGAGAATCAAGCCGCCTTTTCCACCAACGCTCTCCTACCCCTCAGGGTTAACGGCCATGTTCATCTGGTACTTTATTTTGGGCCTGTAAAAAATTCTGGCTCACCGGCAGATATTGGTGGAACTCCTTTCTGGTTCCATATTTGTCATATCAGCAGCAGTGCCTTGGGCATTCTGGTTTGTTGTTCAGGTGCTCTGGCACCTTGGCTGGCAGGCCAGTCTAATTCTTACTTGCTGTTTGCCTGACATAATTGATCAACCATTATTCTTAGCCATTTCTGACTTTCTTGCTTATATTAGCGCAGCAATGGTACCTTCTTTCCAACTGAACCAGTTTGTAAAGAAGATTATCTCTGTCCACATTAGTCTGGTCCCACTCAAAACTCCAAACCCATACCACATAGTTGCCACGGCTATTCTGCCCATGTCAGCAGAATCTGACATCCCAACTTGCAACAAGTTTGCTCCCCTCCAAAGCCTAGTGGTTTCTCCTGACCCCGCTACCATCTTTTTGGTATCACTGGATTCATCCACAACTACCAATAAAGAGAACTCCGCTTACTTCTTAGTACCCATGAAGATTAGTGTTGGGCCCCATCACGTCTCCTTTGAGGCCCTGGTGGACACTGGAGCCGCGGGAAATTTTATGAGTGTAGAACTGGCCCAGCAATTGGAACTTGCCATGGATGCAGGTCCTTTGGTGATGGTTGCATCATCAGCCTCCCAAACCTCATACCTGGTACGTTGACCAGTCACATTTTCAATACACCAGTTCAGCTTCTGTGATCATTTTTCTACTATGCCAAACTTGGTGTTTCCAGTGATCTTAGGAGTGGGATGGTAGCGCCGGCAACATGTCAAAATCCACCTGGAGTCTAACACGCTGTCATTCTCTAATGATCAACTGGAGGGTGAATTCCCCCTGGTTGACACTCTTAAGAAAGCTCAAGGGTGCAGTTCTATCACATCCCTCGTCTCCCCTACAGGCATACCATCCAATTTTCCAGAAAGTTTAATGCGCTATCAAAGCATTTTCAATTTTTGAAAAGGCGGATCATTTGCCCCCCACACTAGATTTGACTGTGGGTTTCACATGATGGTGGAGTTGATGAATATCAACTGCCCGTTGTATCCACACACAGCAGAGGAGGAGGTCGCGCTCAACACCTGGTTGGATTATATGTTGAGAAAAGGGTGGTTGTTCAAGGAGACCTCGCCCATCGCATCTCCCATTGTTTTTGCTAAAAAAGCTGATGGTTCTCTCCGCCCCTGTGTGGACTATGGACACCTTAATAAAATCACAGTTTTTAATCCCTACCCCCTGCCTTTAAAACAGATGATAACCCAAGCAATCGCCAAATATCAGGTGTTTTCTAAGCTGGATCTCATCAATGCATTCAACCAGATTTGGGTAATGAAAGGGTAAGAATGGTTAACAGCAATATGGACAAAGCGGGGCATTTTCCAATTCCGTGTGATGCCCTTTGGGCTGAAGAACGCTCCTGCTATGTTTCAACGCATGATTGACAATGTACTGGGTGACCTCCAGTTTACCTGCGCAGTAGCATATATTGATGACATTCTGGTTCAATTCCTGACTCCCAAACAACACGCTACTGACCTGGAAGCAGTTGTGGCCGCCTTGCATAAGGCAGGCTTGTTTGTTAAGCCTTCCAAATGTGAGTTCTATAAGGAGGAAGTTACCTTTCTCAGGAACCTTGTCCTCAAAGATTGTTACGCAATTACTACTAATAAGTTGGATGCTATCCGGGAATGGCCAACCCTGACTACCCAGAAACAACTACGGAGTTTCTTGGGAACCATCATTTTCTTAAAAAAGTTCTCCTCAGCACTTTCCCAGCTCGCCGCCTCACTCCACCCACTCACAGGGAAAAACGTACAATTTTTGTTGGATGGACAAATGCCAACAGGCGTTTGAATTGATTAAAGAGGTGTTTCTATCCCCTCCCATATTTAAAAACGTGGATCCTGCCAAGCCATATATTGTTGCATGTGACGCGTCATTAGTAGCTGTTGGAGCAGTGTTGCTCCAAGAGCACAATGGCTTGGAACATCCAGTCGCCTACTTTTCCCAAAAGTTCACCTCTATGGAGCAGTCTTGGGCTATTTATGACAAGGAGTTGGCAGCTGTTGCATGGGCCCTAATTCATTGAAGGTACCTGTTAAAGGGTGTCCAACATGAACTAATGGTCCGCAAAGATCACCAGGCCCTTTTGTACTTTTGTAAACCCCAAAAATTGGCACATTGGCAAGCACAAACCTATTGGGACCTGTGAAGTTTTAACTTCAAATATGAATTCATAAAAGGTGCACTCAATGTACTTCCCAATTTTCTCAGCCGCAGCCCCACCCACAGTTCTGCGGATCCAGAGGAAGTGGATCTCATTACTGTGATCCCTACCACCCAAATCTTGTCAATTGTTCACCCTGTCATTTCTTCCATCGCTCTGGCCCCTGACGCTCCACTAGTTGCTCAGGTCTTAGCCAGTCAAATGGCCTGCCCTGAGGGCGTGGAGTTAGTCAAGCAGTTATCCCACTGGAAGCATAAACACTCCTTATACTCACTGAAGGAGGGTCTTATATATTTCCGATCTCACATTTAGGTTCCCCCTCCTTCCAAACTGAAGTATTTTGCGCACATCATGATCCCCCATGGTTGGTCACCCTGGTACTAAGAAATGCATCAATTTAATCAAACGGACCTACAATTGGGTGGGTTTAACAAAAGAAGTTCTAGCATGGATTGCCAATTGTGTTACTTGCACCAGGGCCTAGTTGGATCACTCCAGAAAAAACAGCCTCCTGCACCCCTTACAGCAGGCGGAGGGCCCATGGACATCAGTGTCCATGGACTTTATTGTCGATCTCCCCTGTTCTAACAGGTTCAGAGTGGTGATGGTAGTGGTAGATCACTTCACAAAATGTTCCCTTTTTATACCTTGTACTTCCATGATTACATTGGAAGAAACTGCCCGCCTTTTTGTACGCCATGTGTTTTCAATGTTTGGTCTCCCCCAGAGATCATCAGTGACCATGGCTCACAGTTCACCGCGCAGTTTTGGAGTGAACTCCCAATGATCCTGAAAATATCCCCCTGTCGTTCTATGGTGTATCATCCTCAGTTTGATGGACAGACTGAGTGGGTCAATCAAGTTGTTGAACAGTACCTGCATTTCTTTGCTGCAGCAGCGCAGGATACTTGGGCCGATGACCTCCCTCTTGCTCTATTTGCATACAATTAATGGGACCCACGCGTCCACGGGGTTTTCCCCCTATGAAGCAACGTTGGGTTATAATCCTTCATTTTTGGTCAGGCCGTGCTTGCAGCCTGAGGTTCAAGCTACCGCGGACCATGCTGCCCATATTAGATTGACTCAAGCCTTAGTGTGGGAACACCTCACCAAAGCCATAAATGACTACAAGCAGTTCACAGATAATAAGCATCTTCCAGGTCATGAGTTTATGGTGGGCTCCTACGTCATGCTCGATACCCATCACTTAATAATCCAGTCTCCTTCCCATAAATTTGCCAGTAAACGCTCAGGTCCCCATTTGGTGGAGGAGGCATTGGGCAATGGGGCATTCTGACTGAAGCTCCCTGCGCATTGGAAGCAGCATCCCATTTTCCATGCTTACCAGCTGTTGCCCTTCAAGGGTGCTTTTACAATGGAACTGGAAATGATCATTATCAAAAATGGGGAAGAGGTTGAGGTAGGGGCTATCCTGACATCCCAGAAATCCTGACATTCTGTAAAATATCTCGTGGCTTGGAAAGGGTATCCGCCTATGAAAACAGTTGGGTCAAGGCGCGCAATTGCAAAAATTGCATGGACCTGGTTGAAGCGTTCCACATATATCACCCCAAAGCTCCCTACCTCCACAAAAAAGTCGCGACGATTATGGCAATCAAGTTACTCAAGGCGCACAAAAATGTGGCTCTTGTGCAATTTCCCAGTGGTGGGGCTCTTCTTTTGGAAAAAGGAAAGGGTAATGTAAGTCCTGGGGGAATGTCCTCTGTGCATTGATTGGGCCATTTTCCCATTTCTGAGCAAGAAGGCACCAAAGAGGATGACTGTACCCCTTGTTACTCAGGGCAATCATGCTCACATGGTAGACGAGCGCTGGGTAACAGCTCTCCCACTTCAGATCCCACTTTCAGTACCCACACTATCCTTGGAAGAACTGTTATGAGGAATCAGCGAAATCTGTGCCAAGATTACCAAAATGAAATTGATTGGAACTAATTTGAGCAGCAATCTGCCCAATGCTAAAATTTCAAATGGTCAAAAAGGTATGAAGACTGATCTATCAGCTGGAATACCCGACAGTTGCAATTCAGTTAACACAACGATCAAAAAAATCTCCCATCTCCCAAAATCATTGGGGATCACCCCCAACAGGCAGGTAACAGAATCAAACACCATTGATGAGGTTTCAAAGCTTCCTGCTGACAAATCAGGCATTGTTCCTGATGCAATGCCACTTACTGAACAAACGGCCCAGCGACCAAGCATGGGCAGGTTAGATGTCCTGAACCCATTCCCAAACAAATGGGCCCACCCCTATGTGGGGTGGCCTTATGGGATTCCTGCTGCTCATCAGTCTAAACGCCATCACGCCAACCATCAGAAATGCAGTTGAGCCTTGGTTTGGACATTTGAGGTCAAACCAACAGTGACTCGCCTGCTACCAATTTCTTTGATGTCAGTTCCCAGTTTAATTATCAGTTCCCCATTCCCAAACAATTCGCCAGTTAGGTCAAACTTGTGGGACCTGATCATGGCTTGTTTCCTCTCCAAATAAACTACTATTTAATCAGTCACATCGCACTGAGAAAATTGTTGGTTGATTTTTCTTCTTTAAAATTTTTATTAAAAAACCCTCCCCAAAATTTAGTTTTTATATGTTGAGAATCAAGCCGCCTTTTCCACCAACGCTCTCCTACCCCTTGGGGTTAACGGCCATGTTCATCTGTTACTTTATTTTGGGCCTGTATGAAATTCTTTCTCACTGGCAGATATTGGTGGAACTCCTTTCTGGTTCCATATTCATCATATCAGCAGCAGTGCCTTGGGCATTCTGGTTTGCTGTTTGGGTGCTCTGGCACCTTGGCTGACAGGCCAGTATAATTCTTACTTGCTGTTCTCCTGACACATGTTCCTTGAATCTAAGCTTGTATGCCGCGGTCAAGGATTATTTTCTGACCCATATGACTTTAGCTTATAACCCATTCTAAAAGTAAAAGTCTTCTGCTCATCTTTCTTCCTGCATCATGTCAAGCTTGGATGTGTCACAAGCTTGAGTGTATTGTTTCTCCAGCTTCTGTTCCACTCTCCCCTAGGGCCTCAGTAACGTGTTCTGGTGCTTTAATCTCTTATGTTGAGTCAGACGTCTCTGGGAACCAAGTGGTTCTGAATCCATTGGTGCCTTGGTGTCTGCAGCACAACATGTAGAGGTTGAGGTAACCCATATAGAGGGAGCAAAAGTTCCTTCCCTAGATGCTAGTCAAGTAAAAGTTTTTGTGGTTACCCCTTACCACCAGTTATATCCTATGATGTTGAAAATAAACAAGATCATTCTTACTTTTTATTGTATGTTAAAATTCAGTTGAGATGCCATAGGGTTATCTGTTGAGGCTCTCTTAAATACAGGAGCGGTTGGGAATTTTATGAGCGTGAAAGTGGCTCAGGATTTGGATCTAGATATTAAGGTAGGATCTTCTGAATTGGGCGCATCTTCAGCCCCTATAGACTTGTTATATGGTGAGAAGTCCTGTCCCATTCTTTGTGCATAAGCTTACCTTTTGTGACCAGTTTACAGTGGTTCCATATATATTGCTTCCAGTCATTATTGGGGTAGGTTGGTGGCGTAAGCAACAGGTGAGTATCAAACTAGTTTAACCTCTTGTACTTTGAAGACACCCACTCATGCGGTGAGTTACAGCCCGTTGATACATTATCACTACCAGAGCTGTGGGTTCTATCATGGCAACTACCTCCCCGCTAAAATACCCCTGATTTACCTTATGGAGTTGAAGTATAAAGACATTTCAATATGGATAAGACCCTTGTATTCCACCTTTTTTTAGTATGACCTGTCCAATTGTTTGACAGTTGATTCATAACATTAACTACACTCTGTACTCCTATATATAGAACAAGAATATAAGGCCCTGGAGGTGTGGTTAGATGATATGCCCAAGAAAGTGTGGGTATCTTGGAAATCCTCTCCTATTGCTTCCCCCGTCATTTTCTCTCAAAAAGCTGATGGTACCTTGCGCCCATGTGTGGGCTATGGCTATTTGAATGATAAACAGTACATAATTCCTATCCCATTCCCCTAGAACTAATCATAAGCCAGGTGATAAAAAGGTTCTAGGTGTTTTAAGCTTGTCTTGCGAAAGCCTTCGATCAAATATGGGATGCAGGATGCCAGGAGTGACTTAGGCTCATTTATGCTAAAAGGGGTATTTTTAGTTGCTTGTAATGCCCTTAATCTTAAGAACGCTCTTGCCACCCTCCAACGTATGATTGATTACTTTCTGGGTGATCTTCTCTTCACCTGTGAGTTGGCATACATTGACAATATATTATACAATCTCCAACTCATATGAAGCATGTGAAGGTCCTGGAGGAGGTACTTACTGCATTTCAGAAAGATGATCTTTATGTGAAACCAAGTGCGGCTTTCTTCAAAAAAGAAGTCCCTATCTTAGGTACCTGGTCTTGAAGGATATGTATGCCATTCCTCCTAGAAATCTTGAGGCCAATACCTCATGGATCAACCCTAAAACGCAGAAACAGCTTCTGATTTCATAGGTATTATTATTTCTTATAAAAATTTTCTCCTGCGCTCTCATAGTTAGCAGCGGCACTTCATCTCCTGGCAAGGAAGAACGTTCCCTTTTATATTTACATAAGATTGCCAATGTGCAATTGAAGCAATCAAGGAAGTTTTTGTGGCGCTTCCTGTTCCTAAAGATGCAGATATATCCCGGTCTTATATAATTGCATATGATGCCTCTGTAGCTGCGGTGGGGGATGTTCTGCTTCATGAACTTGATGAGGTGGAGCATCCTGTATCATATTTTTTGTAAAAGTTCTCCTCCTTGGAGCAATCCTGGAGCATATATGGCAAGGAGTTTGACGTCATATTGTGGTTTCTTACATATCAGCAGTACCTTCTACAAGGAGCACGTCATGAATTGGTTGTCAGGACGGACCTTCAGGTTCTTATGTATTTTAGGAAGCCACAGAAGTTGGCACATTGTCAGTCCTGGATGTACTGCAACCAATGTAGCTTCAACTTTAAGTATGATTTAATGAAGGGTGCCTATAATGTCCTCCCCAATATTGTCATGGAAACGGCAGAAGAAGTTTAGACCGGCCTGCCAGTCAGGGTGCATAAGCATCCAGAAAGCAAGCCAGAATGCCAGAGGCATTGCCGACCATATAAATTGATATGGAGCCAGGAAATAGGATACCACAAAATGATGGCGGAATGTCAGGGTTAAGAGCATCCCAACAGCAAACCACACCGAGTAGATTTCAGACCCAGGGGTTCTGCTAACAGGGGTGGAAACTACTGGGATAGTTACTGCGAGATTCTTGGTTGTTAAGACCATTTCGTTGGTAAAAGAGAGGTGAATCTTCTCTTGTAGTTGGCGAACATAGGGCCATAAAATCCCTGTATATTGCTGCTGAAAGGTCATGAGAACCGGGTTGTAGAGCCAAAAATTTTGGACTTGTTGAGCCCAATTGGCAATAGAGGGGATCATAGTAACCAAGAGAATTGGTAAGGCCCACCCAGAGTGCAGAGCGGTGGACCACCAGGCAAACACCATATGGAATGTGGTTGAAAGGAGGGAGATAAAAATTTGGGGTTTTTCAATAAAATTTTTATTTGGGAAATAAAGTAATAAAAATCGACCAACAATCTTCTCAGTGCCTTGCAACTGATTAAATAGTGGTCAATTGGTGAAAACGTGGTCAGGATCCACAAATTCAGCCTAACTGGCAAATTGGATGGTAGAGGGGGTTTATTCTTTGGGAACCATCATTGCAAAATTTGGCGGCGGGCTGAGTCTCTATCAGTTCGACTTCAAACATCTGGACCAGGGGTTGATTACGTTTCTGACAGTTAGTATGACGGTGTTTGGCCTGACAAGTGACGGGAATCCCCCAAGGCCATCCAATATAGGGATGGGACCATTTGGTTGGGAACAGGTTCAGGATGGCCAACCCGCCCACACTTGGTCAATTAACCATTAGTTCAGTTGATAGAGGCCCATTGGGCGCAATGCCTGAATTACTATCGGAGGGTTTTAAACTCTTGGCAATGGCGCCTGATATTTGTTCTGCTGATTTTGGGGTCAAATTGGAACTGTCAGGCGATCTGGCTGATGTTTCATTCTTCATGCTTTTACAACCATTTGAATTTTGGCCATCAGCCCAATTGCCACCTGAATTAGATCCGACTGATTTCAGTTCAATAATCTTGGCACAGATTTCACTAATTCCCTGCAACAGTTCTGCTGAGGTGAGTGAGGAAATCAGGGGTGGGATCCGAAGCAGATGAGCTGTCACCCATCGCTCATCAACTACATGGGCGAGATTGCCTTGGGTGATGAGGGGTACTACCATCCTCTTTGGTGTTTTCAAACTTGGGAACAGAAAGATAGCTCAATTGAGAGCCAAAGGACACTCCCAGAGACTTACATTACCCTTTCCTTTTCCAAAAGGGATGGCCCCCCCACCGGGAAACTGCACCAGAGCCACGTTCTTATGCGCTTTGGGTAATTTGATAGCCATAATTGTCGCGGCCTCTGTGGCGGGCGGGGAGCCTTGGGGTGGGATGCGTGGAAAGCGTCAACCAGGTCCATACAATTCGCGCAATCGCGCGCCTTGACCCAACTGTTTTCATAAGCTGGATATCCTTTCCAGGCCACAAGGTATCAGCTGATTGTCAAAACCTTCGAGATGCCAGGATGGCCTCCACTTTGACTTCCTCCTCGTTGTTGATGATAATTGGATCTGGGTCCGTGGGAATCACACCCTTGAAGGGTGACAGCTGAGATACATGGAAAACTGGGTGTTGCTTTCAATGTGCGGGAAGCTTCAATTGAAATGCCCCATTACCCAATACCTCCTCTACTAAGTGGGGACCTGAACGCTTGCTGGAGAATTTGCAGGAAGGGGTTTGGATTCGCAAATGGTGGGTATTGAGAATGACATAAGAACTCACCTTAAAGTCATGACCCAGAAGGCGCTTGCAATTCACGAATCGTTTGTAGTCATCAATGGCTTTAGTAAGGTTTTCCCACACTAAAGCTTGGGTCGATCAAATATGGCCAGCATAATCCATGGCAGCTTGCACTTCTGGTTGCAAGCATGCCCCAAATGAGAATGATGGGTTATAACCCAACGTTGCTTCATATGGTGAGAAACCCATGGAAGCATGAGTCCTGTTATTATATGCAAACTGGGCAAGAGGCAGATCATCAGCCCAGGTATCTTGCGCTGCTACCGCATAACAACGCAGGTACTGTTTGAGAACTTGATTAACCCACTCGGTCTGGCCGTCAGACTGGGGATGATACGCCGTGGATTGACAGGGGGTTATCTTAAGGATCAACAAGAGTTCGCTCCAAAACCGGGCGGTAAACTGGGTACCCCTGTCACTAATGATTTCCTGGGGGAAGGCCAAACATCAAAAACACATGGCAAACAAATAGATGCGCCATTTCTTCTGATGTGATCACAGAAGTACAAGGAATAAACAGGGAAATCTGGTAAAGCGATCTACCACCACCATTACCGCTGTGAAACCATTGGAGCAGGGAGTTCAACAATGAAATCAACGGACACCAAGGTCCATGGACCTTCCACCTGTTGTAAAGGGTGCAGGAGGCCATTTTTTCTGGAACGATCTGACTTGGCCCTAGCACAAGTAACACAATTGGCGATCCAAGTCAGAACCTCTTTTGTCAGTCCTGCCCAATTAAAGGTTCGCTTGATCAGGTCAATGCATTTCTTGTTACTGGGGTGTCCAACTGCGGGGGGATCATGGTGTGCGTGGAATACGTTCAGGCGGAAGGAGGGAAGCACTCAAACACAAGAACAAAAGTAGATGAGACCTTCTTCTAAAGATTATAGGGAGTGTTTGGGGCTTGAGTGAGTCAAGTGTTAAATCAATTCCACGCCCTCAGGACAGGCCATTTGACTGGATAACACCTGGGCCAATAATGGATCGTCTGGTGACAACGCGGCGGAGGAAACAATGGAGGGAGCAATTGATAGGATTTGAGTAGCAGGGATCATGGTAACGAGATCCTCTTCCTCAGGCTCTGAGGGGCAGTGAGCGGGACTATGGCTTAGGAAATTGAAGAAGGACATCTAGCGCACCCTTGACAAATTCATATTTGAAGTTGAAACTGCACAGGTCCTGATAGGTTTGGGCTTGCCGGTGCGCCAATTTTTGGGGTTTGCAAAAATACAAGAGAGCTTGGTGATCTGTGCGAACTGTTAACTCATGACGAGCACCTTGCAACAGGTACCGCCAATGAGTTAATGCCCATGCAACAGCGGCCAGTTCCTTGTCATAGATGGCCCAGGACTGCTCCATAGCTAGGAATTTTTGGGAGAAATAAGCAACTGGATGTTCGAGACCATCATGGTTCTGAAGCAGCACTGTGCCCACAGCTACCGACAAAGCATCACATGCGACAATATACAGTTTGGTGGGGTCAGCATGTTTCAAAATGGGAGGAGACATGAACACTTCTTTAATCACTTCGAATGCCTGCTGGCATTTGGGGGTCCAGCAAAAGGGTACATTTTTCCCTGTGAGGGGATGGAGTGGGGCGTCCAACTGGGAAAGTGCAGGGAAAAATTTCTTTAGTAAAATTATAGTGCCCAAAAAACTTTGAAGCTGCTTCTGTGTAGATGGGGTTGGCCATTCTCAGATTGCATCTAATTTGTTGGGGGGATGGCGACCCCTTCCATAAGTACCAAGTTTCTGAGAAATGTAACCTCTTACTTGTAAAACTCGCATTTGGAAGCTTTGAGGATCAACCCTGCTTTGTGCAAAGCAACCATCACTGCTTCTAAGTTGATAGCGTGTTGCTCAGGAGTTGGGGAATGGACTAGGATATCATCGATATGAGCATTAGCGCAGGAAAAAAGGAGATCCCCTAATGCATTGTTGATCATTCGTTGAAATGTAGCGGTACCATTTTTCAGCCTGAAGGGCATTACGCAAAATTGGAAAATGCCTCGCCTCATTCAGATTGTGGTCATCCATTCTTGTACTTCCATTACTCAAATCTGATTGAAAGCATCCACCAGGTCAAGTTTTGAGAACACCTGGGATTTGGCAATTGCCTGACTGATTGTCTGCTCCAGGGGCAATGGGTAGGGGTCTGTAACTGTGATTTTGTTCAGGTGATTGTAATCTACGCAAAAGCGGAGCAATCCATTCAATTTTCTTGCAAAGATGATAGGGGAAGCGATGGGAGACGTTTCTTTAAACAACCAGCCTTTTTTTAACATATCGTCCAACCAGGTATTGAGTGCAACTTCTTCTTCCGCCATATGGGGATATAACGGGCAATTGATGTTCACCAACTCCACAGTTGTCCAAAATCCACAATTGTACCTAGTATGTTTCAGTAGATGGTCCGCCTTTTCCATGTCAAAAATTCTGTGATATGGCATTAAATTTTCAGGAAACTCGGCTGGAATGCCCGCAGAAGTGACTAGGGTGGTGATAGAGCCAGTTCCTTGGATTTTCTTGAGGGTGTTGATCAGAGGGAACTCTCCTTATGAATCATCATTGGCAAATGACAATGTATTCGATTCCAAATAAATTCTTACATGTTGTTGGCGCCACCATCCCACCCCCAAGATCACCGGAAATACCAGGTTTGGCATGACTGAAAAACAATTAGAGAAGTTATATTGGTGAATTGAGAAGTATATCGGTCAGCAAACAACATACAAAGACTGATAAGCAGAGGAGACCACCATTACTGAGGAGCCCACATCCATATCCAGTTTTAGTTGTTGTGCCAACTCTACACTCATGAAGTTCCCCACTGCTCCAGTATACGCCAGAGCTTCGAAGGAGACATGGTGGGAACTGATACTAATTCTCATGGGTACAAGAAAATAAGCGCAATTTTGTTTATTGGGAGATACAACTGACTCATGGGCGACTGAAGAAATGATAAGTGTGTTGGGACCAGGGTAAGGATTCTTAGCTGGAGCGAAAATTGGGAGGACCAGGACTGGGCTAATTGTTTCCTTCATCTGGGCTTGAACAGAATCGTTAAAAGTTATCTCTGGGAATGCTAACTCGGATTCAGGAGTTCTGGCAGAGTTGGAATCCATGTCCACTACTATTTTAGTGTTGGGCATGTCATCTGCACCATTGTTAAGAAATCTTATCATAAAATTCCTTTTCTGATATGAGGAAACGTGGCGAGGCAAAGCTTTGATAGTAGTTGCGGTGACGCCTATTTGATCTATTAATCCTTGGGTGTTAGACCAAACCACGTGGTGAGCGGAAACTGAATCCAAACTCGCTCTAAAGACTGCCTGAAGCATGTTGATAGATAGCTCTGACGCGGGAGCCAGCCCATGGAAGGTAGAGATCAAAGAAGCCAAACTGGGGCTTCAGCCATGGCAAAGAGCAGTTTAGATAAATGGTCTGATTGGGACAAGAGGGGGTTCAAGGCGGCCGATACAACAGCCATCAGGGAGGCAGGGTCTCCTTTTTGTGTGAAAGAACGCAAAAGACTTCTCACCCAGCGACGAGCCTCCCCATCCACAGCATCTAACAATGTGAGACCTTGTTGGGCCTCAGATATTGCAGAAGCGTTATTGCGTGCAATTGTTGTGCGCATTTATACTTTGGTGAGTGCGTCCAGAACCTGATTGGTGTTTCTTAGGAAGGGATACTTGATATTTTCCCCAGTCTGGAGGAAATAGGAAGAGATGTGATCTTCACCTCATGGGTAGCTTGAAGGAGTTTTTACAGAATAAAGCGGATGCTTCTCCTGAAGTCAGAGAGTGACCACACAAGCAACAAACAGCATACAACTGATTGCACGTTCATCTGGTAGAGTGTAACCACTGCAGCGCCAAATTTGAAAATCAAGGTGGAAGTGGCTGGAAGTAATGGTTGGTCGATTATGTCATGGAAACGGCAGAAGAAGTTTAGACCAGCCTGCCAGTCAGGGTGTGTAAGCATCCAGAAAGCAAGCCATAATGCCAGAGGCATTGCTGACCGTACTACTTGATATGGATCTGGGAAATAATATACCACAAAATGATGGCGGAATGTCAGGGTTAGGAGCATCTCAACAGCAAACCACACCAGATAGATTTTGGACCCAGGGGTTCTGCTAACAGGGGTGGAAACTACTGGGATAGTTACTGCGAGATTCTTGGTTGTTAAGACCATATCGTTGGGGGTAAAAGAGAGGCGAATCTTCTCTTGTGGTTGGTGAACATAGGGCCATAAAATCCCTGTATATTGCTGCCAAAAGGTCATGAGAACCAGGTTGTAGAGCCAAAAATTTTGGACTTGTTGAGCCCAATTGGCAATAGAGGGGATCATAGTAACCAAGAGAATTGGTAAGGCCCACCCAGAGTGCAGAGCGGTGGACCACCAGGCAAACACCATATGGAATGTGGTTGAAAGGAGGGAGATAAAAATTTGGGGTTTTTAATAAAATTTTTATTTAGGAAATAAAGTAATAAAAATCGACCAACAATCTTCTCAGTGCCTTGCAACTGATTGAATAGTGGTCAATTGGTGAAAACGTGGTCAGGATTCACAAATTCAGCCTAATTGACAAATTGGATGGTAGAGAGGGGGTTTATTCTTTGGGAACCATCATTGCAAAATTTGGCGGCGGGCTGAGTCTCTATCAGTTCGACCTCAAACATCTGGACCAGGGGTTGATTATGTTTCTGACAGTTAGTATGACGGTGTTTGGCCTGACAAGTGACGGGAATCCCCCAAGGCCACCCAATATAGGGATGGGACCATTTGGTTGGGAATGGGTTTGGGATGGCCAACCCGCCTGCGCTAAGTCAATTAACCATTTGTTTGGTCAATAGAGGCCCATCGGGAAAAACACCTGAATTACTATTGGAGGGTTTCAAACTCTCGGCGATGGCACCTGATATTTGTTCTGCTGATTTTGGGGTCAAATCAGAACCGTCAGGCGATCCAGCTGATGTTTCATTCTTAATGCTTTTACAACCATTCAAATTTTGGCCATCAGCCTGATTTCCGCCTGAATTGGATATGACTAATTTTAGTTCGATAATCTTGGCACAGATTTCACTGATTCCCTGCAACAGTTCTGCTGAAGTGAGTGAGGAAATTTGGGGTGGGATCCGAAGTGGGCGAGCTGTCACCCATCGCTCGTCAACTACATGGGCGAGATCGCCTTGGGTGATGAGGGATACTGCCATCCTCTTCAGTGTTTTATTACTGGGAATAGAAAGATAGCTCGATTGAGAGCCAAAGGACACTCCCTGAGACTTACAGATATGTTATGTCATATCTCCTTGTTAAATCCTAAGGATGAGGAAGCACAGGAGCTGACCACAGTGATTACTCTTTCCTAGAACTTAGCCAATGCTCTTCCCACAATTTCTTAAATAACTGAGTCCTAATGAACCTTTGGTTTTTCAGGTATTGGATGGTCAAATATCCAGCTTGGAGGGTCTGGAGTTGTTTGATCATCTGGTACTTCCAGCCCATAAGCAAACACTATTCACTGAAGGAGGGGATAATTTGATTCAGGAATAGGGCATGTGTTCCTCCCCAAATTTTTGAGAAAGTAATCTCCGCCCACCATGACACACCAGCAGTGAGACGCCAATGAAATAGGTCGTGCCTTAATTTGGTGAAGCGGTCATTTAACTGGATGGGTATCTCTAAGGATATTCTGTCTTGGATCACAAAATGTGTGACGTGCGCTTGGGCCAAGTCTGATAGGGTAGGTAAGAATGGTCTTCTCCATTCACTTCAGCAATCAGAAATCCCGTAGACCTCAATATCAGTTGACCTTATTATCAAGCTTCCCAGATCAAATGGGTGAAGTGCAATTTTGGTAGTTGTGGACCACTTTACTATTATCTTCTTGGATATCCCTTGTCTGTCAGCATTTAACTTAGAAGAAATGGCAAGGCTCTTTTTGTAAAATGTCTTTTCCGTGTTCAGCCTACCTCAGGAGGTGGTGAGTAACCGCAGGCCCCATTTTACTGCCTGGTTTGGACCACACTTTACAACATCTTTAAAATTAATCTGTGTGTTCCACTGGATACCACCCTGATCTGATGGGCAGACAGAGAGGGTCAATTGGATCCTTGAGCAGTACCTTTGCTGCTATGCCTCTCCCACTCAGGATACCTGGGCTGATGACCTTCCCATGGCGCAAAGTGTCACTAAAGCCACCCACTCATTAACCAATTCTTTTACCAATGGAGCAACATTTGGGGTTAAGACTCCTCATTTCAAATTGGCCTCTGCCTTTTCTCAGAAGTATTTGCTGCAAAAGTATATCTTACGATTCAGAGTACCCAATCCCTTTTCAGGAACAGTTGACCAAGGCTATTATTAATTGCAAGTAAGCTTTAAATTGAAAGCGTTTTCCTGCTCACAATATAAGGTGGGTTCCTTGGTTCAGGTAGATACGCAACAGTTGCATATAAAGGTTCCCTTCTGACATTGCTAGCAAATTCTCTGGACCCCATGTGGTGGAGGAAAATCTGGGAAATGAGAACTTCCGGTTGACCCGCCTTTATCACTGAAAGCACATCCCTTCTACCATGTTTCTCAGTTTCCCCTTTCACGGGAAAAGAGACTGCCACTTTAGAGTTAATCCTGGTGGAGGATCTAGAGAAAGCTGAAGTCAACAAAATTTTGCTTCCAAAAACTTGTTTTTGGTACAGTACTTAATTGCTATTGGAAAACAGTTGTTTGACTAGCAAGTAAGAATAGTTTGGAGGAGAATAGCTCCAATTTTCTTAATAATAGAGGCCTATCTGATTATTGGTGGAATCCGGACTATCAGAGTAATGTAATTACTTCCACTCTTTGGCCTAATAGGCCTACAGGTAGTAGCAGGGTTATGCCAAATTGTTGGCAGAATCAGGGGAGTCATTTGGAGGTTCCCCCCACATCTTACATCCAATTTAGTTCAAACCTTAACGCAGAGACTGGTCCCCTTTAGGCCTGGAGGGTCCCACCAGTTGAAAATATTTTCTCGCCCAATGATTGGATAATAAATAAAATCGTTGCATCATGGATATATCCTATCTGCAGCCAATTTTTCCTCAGATATTCTGTCTTAATGATGCGAGTCTTGAGAGCTTTGATAAGCTATAAATAATATTTACTCAATTTCAGCTGTCCTACCTAATACAAACTTTGCATTGATTCCCCTTAGTACCTCAATATAATTTAAATACTAAGTGGCAAGATATTGAGAGTGCACACATAATCCCCTCATTGCAACCTAATAAAAAGCTTCTAAAACCAAAATTCTAATTTCATTTAAAAGGTTATAGAATTAGTTATAGGTGGTCTGAACATCTCCTGAGTCAATTATTCTAGAAGTAGAGAATATTACTTCTCCTATGGATATATTGTTGGAATTTAGGTGCAAAACGCACCAGCAAGCATGATAACCGCCTAAAATCCATCAAGTGGTGCTCACTACAAGGGGTAGTACAGCACAAAACACTTAATACAAAATGGATGGTGTTGGGGTAATTAACCCTTAAAACCTCCCCGCTGCCTCTGAACCTCATCTAGATGCGTTAGCACAGCATCTAGACCGCGCACTGTCCTAAATTGAATCACTTGAACAACGTGTTTGCCAAGCCTCTCATGAGGCTGCTCTGATTATCACAAAACCCCCTAGCCAGGGACAAATTTTCCCCAGGTGAGGATAACATTGCCTTATTCCTCTTCATGAATGAGGCTGTTATGGAAGGGAAACAAATCTCAAAAAATAAAGCATATTTCCCCTGACTCAGCCGCTCCACTCAAGAGGTGATGGTACCTTATATGGCCACCCTTGAAACTTGGCCAGAAGTAAAAGACGCGCTTATTGAGGAATTTTGGATCCACGCAGAGCTTGCTTAGGAAAAAGGCATATATGTGCCTAAGTTACATGAGATAGAATCAGTTGACACTTTTGTTGATCAGTTTTATAATGCAGCCCAACCTCTTTTGCTCAAAAAAATGTTACCTCATGATGGTTCTCTGGCGGCCATTCTGACTGTATAAACTTCTCACCCTTCTATAGTCTGGCATCTTTTTTCTGTAAAATTCCACCTCCGGACTATCTGTGATATCTAAGAGGCTCTGATAAAGGTTGAAGATATATTTAACGATGAAATTACTTTATGAGTTGTGTCAAATCCACAATTCTTCATCATTGAGGACTTTTCAATAATAGCCAACAAAAGGAATTCAGGATGATCCCTATGGCCCCACCTATGCTGGTTAATACCCTGAGACCAGCACCTGCGGTTTGGCTCAAAACTGATCTCTCTCCGCCCTGCAAGCATGAGATTGCTAAGCCAGTGAGTCAGGGTGCGTTACCATCAGTGGGGACGTGCTCTCTGCCACTAACTGCTGGCAAAGTTCATTGTTTGCCATCTAATGAGCATCTTCTCCGCCCC
>JAKSZP010015056.1:0-51530 GCA_022478985.1 Massospora cicadina
GAATGCGTCATGTTCAAAAAATACTGGTCCACGATGTGACACATCCTATCAGGCAAACAATCACCAATGGGAATCCATCCATCGCAGGATTTTTTGTTCACAAAAACCTTGAGAATGGCTCCAATCCAACTACAAGCCTTCATTTACCATTATTATGTATGGGTAATTCACTGTTCACTCGTTGCCAAGATTTTGAGCAACGAGCGCCCCCACCACAAAGGTTTGGTATTAAAGACCATTTGGATTATTTCCAATCAGCTCCATCAGATCTCAAAATTTTTGCATCTAATCCCCGGGTGTTATAAAGCTGCACATTTGGCTTTCCTCGCCAGATTGCTTGTCATATGCAATGAGGCAACCAATCAACTGAGAATTAAATGGCTTGTAAGCCCACCAATGCTAGAACCATGGCTTGTAATGGCAATCGCTGATCAGCAATGGTCAGAGGTTCTAGAAATCTAGCAGCCTGAACTCCCAGTCCTTTTTACCCTTGGACGAATCGCCTGATTTCCGCCCTACCCTCTCACTTTCCCTTAAAATTTATTTTAAAATAAAGTATGGAGTTTTAAAAAAGATGGTATTCACTATATTGTTATGGCTGAGAAGTTTGGTATTTGGCTGATTCAATTTTCAAATGGTTTTGTTAAGTGGTTGGTGGTTATTTGGCTCTTTAGAATTTAATCTAAATCAAAACTGAATCAAAAACCCAATTGATTTTACAAATACCTCCTCTAGCATAATCAGCTCAGCTTTTACCTCTAAACTTAAAGTTTATAAAGGTCAGTTGCTAAAATTCTGGCACAATTACTTCTAAACAATTACTTTTTATCATTTAAACTATTTATATATGTTGAGATAGGGTAGCTGAGAGTAGTTTTTCCTCTGAAGCGTACCAAAATGGATGGTATAAATTGTTCCACAGAAAGTCAATAGCATAGAGCTGGGAATCCTAGACGTAGGGGCTAGTGAATTGCTGTAAGCATAGGAATAGATGACAAGGGACCTATTGTAATAAAACTAGTGATTGTGATGTGATGGTCAGAGAGGAGCTCACTAAACAGAGGCTCTATAAGTAAATAAAATCAAGATTGAACTGGAGGTAAAAATGTTCTCTATACAGTTAAAGGAGTGGTTATTTATAGGATATGTCTTAATCCTATTTCTTTCAGGGTAATGATATCTTCCATTGGCAAGATCTTCATCACCCTAACTTTAATCAGGTGGGGAGTTGATGACAGGCTTGCTTTTGACTAATTTGTTAGTTTTCAGATAATAGTGCTCTAATGAGGCAAGGAAAATCTTTGGAGAGGTATTGGAAGTAGGGAAATTCAAAGCAGGATGAGTTGGAGCAGGTAAAATCCCAAAAACACCCCCCTCAAAACCTTGCCGAGGAGGATGGTACTTGTGCAGAAAATGGCTATGAATGTGATTGACTGCAGTACCAGTAGCAGCAATAGAGTATTTGGGCCCCTGTGGTGTATTACCCAATAAGGACCAGACCAAGTGGTGGCAAGTTTGTGGTTTCTATCCCAGGGCGATGGTGGTAGAATAAGACTAAATCTTTTTTTAAGAATAATTAGGGAGAATAAGTCGGTGCTATTAGATTGAACTCCTTCTCCAAAATTGGTAGTTTTATAGATTCATTAGCCATAGCTTGTAGATGTATGTTCTCATCAGTTAAACATCAAAGTGTAAGCTCTACATTGTTTAGATTAGCTGATTTGAGGATAGGGTGAAGGGTGGAAGGCAGCAGCAGCTCACGCCCATATAGATCTTAGAATGGTGACAACTTAATTAATCTGTGGTAGCTAACTTGATAGGCCAACAATGCGTTAGATAGGAATACATTCCAATGCACAGGGTCAGAAGTGACCAGCTTTCTTAAAATGGAGACTAATGTGCCATTAGCATGCTCTACCATGCCATTGGTGGAAGGGTATTATAATGTCATGAAGAGGTGCTTTATACCTAAAAGAGAAGGTAATATCTGAACTATAGAATAGATAAATTTTGTGCTATTGTCTGATAAGAGTACTCGCGGGTAAACATGACAGGAGAATACTTGTCAATATAAGAAAAGTACAGTAGCTATAGCAGTAGCATGAGAAACTGAAGTGGCCTCAACCCACTTTGTTAGGTGATTGATGGTAAAGATAATATAGCGATAGCCATATACAGCTACAGGCAATGGCCCTGTGACATCAGCGCTAACATTATTAAAAGGGCCCCTGGGGATACAAGCTCAGATACAAAGAGTGGATTGGACTCATCCTGGGAGTGGCAGGTTAAGAAAGTTTCCAAAACATCATGAATTGACTCAGCCATATTCTCCCAGTAGCATTTGGCTTTTAGCCACTCAAGGGTTTTCTTTATAGCCCCATGCTCAAGGGTTTTATGGGCCTCCATGATAGTTTCAGTAAAAAGTGAAGGGCAGAGATAGGGCAGAAAGGAGGCACAACCTACTTTACTAAAGCTCAATCAACAACTTTAGTGTTAGCAGCCATCTTCTTTAATCAGGCTTGAACATCTGGAGATTCTTGAGGCCATAGGGGGGTGAGGGAGAAGCTCATAAAGTCAATTCTCTTCTGGGATAGTTACATGTAAAATAGGGAAGTGGGATAGTCCATCTGCATTTTGATGAATGGTGCTAGCTCAGTGAACTATAGAAAAATCATGATTTTGGAGCCTGAGTGCCTAGTGAGCTAACCTCCCATCAGGATCTTTCATTTGACAAAGCCAACTGTAAAGAACCAGAAAAACCTCAGTTTCGGCCACCTATAATAAACTTTGGCGCACCAACAAGCAACCAAAGCGGCCTAACCAAAGCAGGAAAGAGGTTTGGAGCACCGACAGCTCCAAACATTTCATCTACTATTGGTTAAGCACAACCTCATGATTGGTATGACCCAACCACATGAAAGCTCCTCAGAAATGAGCACCCCAAAAAGACCACAGGTATGCGAGGTATGCAAACCCCAAAACAACCTTTATTTTTATTCAGGAATCATAAAAAGGGACCCGCCAACAAGAGCTTGGCTGGGGAGCAACTGACAATGCTCCACAGAAAGGGACATACTAGGGTAAGAATTCCAAACTGAGGTTTGGAATGGGCAGACACGCCTTATAAAGGCAGCGCTTTGGGGCCCTCACCCAAGCTATCAATTAGGCTAGCACAAGCCTAATTAACAGCTCAGGTGAGGCACAACCCAATGTCTAAAGTGAACAAACACAAAAATGTTTTTAAGCGATCTGACTCAGATTCAGAAAATCCCAATCTGAGCTGGAATGTAACAAAAGAGACAAACTTGTCTGTTACATCAATGGAGGGAAGAATGATTGGTAAAATTTGTAAAATGTTTACCATACAAATAGGGGCGGAAGTGTTTTATAGCAAGTAAAACTGCCAGGCACTCAAATTCAGTTACTGAGTAATTCCGCTCTTCTTTGGTTAACATATTGCTAAAATAAGCAACTGGATGGCCAACTCAGTCTGTGTCTAACTGGGAAAAGATAGCGCCCACAGCGGTATCACTGGCTTCAGTGAAGAGAACAAAAGGTTGCTCAAAGTTAGGATGTATTAAGACAGGGGCTGATAATAAGGCAGTGCGTAGGAATCAAAGGACTTTTGCTGTTCAGGGCCCTAAAAGAAAGGCATATTTTTGTGTAGGAGTTCAACTAAGGGCTTGGAAAAGTCAGTGAAGTTAGAGATAAACTGGTGGTAGTAGCCCACCATTCCCAGAAAGACTTGAATTTTTTGTAAATTTTTTTGGAGCGGGCATGCATTTGATGGCAGAGACCTTATCTGGGATGGGGAGGATACCTTGCCGCTTCACCTTATTCCCTAAAAATTCCAATTTGAAATCAAAAAATTGACATTTAAAGGGTTTCAGTTTCAAGGAGGCCTCCCATAGCTGCTGGAATACCTGTAAAAGATGATTGAGATGAGCAGTAAAAGTTTGGGAGAAGGTGGTAACATCATTGAGGTAGACTAAAACATACATGAGTTTAAGATATCCAAACAATTTGTCCTTAGTCCATTGGAAGGTGGCAGAGGCGTTTCATAACCCCTGCGGCATGTGGGTGGGTTCAAACAATCCCTCATGAGAAATGAGGGCACTCTTGGCATGATTCTCAGTGGAGAGGTCAATATGCCAGTAGCCCCTGGCTGGGTCCATTGCAGAAAAATATTGTGAGCTAGATAAGGATTGCAAAGAGTCATCAATGTGGGATAAAGGGTAGCTGTCCTTACGCATAATAAAATTCAACCATCAATAGTTCATAACAACATGGTGGCTACCATCCTTTTCCTTAATCAATAGGTGAGGGGTGGATCAGGACTAAGTGAGGGTTGAAGGAGGCCAGCATCAAGCAATTGCTTTAATTCAAGGGTAACCTGGGCTTCTTCCATTTTTGATTTTTTGATAAGGTCAAGAGCGGAAAGGAGCAGAATCTCCAGTATTAAACTAGTGTTGTACATCTTGCATATGGCTGTAATTGTGGGGGCCAGAGGAGAAAATATCTGAGTACTTTTCAATCAAAGCTTCTGCAGCCACTATTTTGCTCATCTGACAAATCAAAACCAATTTTCATGAGCACTGCAGCATCAACAGGAGGCTCCTCTAAATCAAAGTCACAAAGGGTCCCAAAACCATGAACCCCTATCACCTGGTCATATGGTAAGAGGCGAGTATAAGCAGTTGGTTGATTCAGATCAATGACTTTAGGTGACTGAAAGAGGTTGGTTAAAAGAACAGTGACAGTGCCTTGGTAGGCTGGATCTAAAACCCCTGGACTGAGGAGAGCTTCAAATAAAGATGGGTTGGGTAGACTATAAATCTCAAGCAAGTGATCAGGAGGGAGAACCAACTGAATTCCAGTGTCCACCAGGATTTGGGCCTGCGGAGGTATGGTAATAATGTGGGGAGATGTAAAGGCATCCCCTCCTCGCCTCACCCATGGGAGGGGGCAACTTAACTTTGGACCCCAACAGATGATATTCTAAATGCTTGACTGAGGTAGGGGATTCAAGCAGGAACAACCTCAACTTCCGCTTCCCTTTTTCCTTAAGAGAATAAATTAAAAGTAATGGAATGCGGTACCCTAATATAGAAATAAAGTTATCCTTGAAGTTAATAATAGCAGCGTGTTCCATAAGGAACCTAGTGCCTAATAGGAGGTTGTAGCTATTATTATCCAGGGCTATAGCAGGGACAGAGAGATGTAAACCACCTAGCTTCAGGGGAAAGTGAGAATAAGCACCTATAGATCAAGCATATGTGGTACCAGCTGTCTCATATTCTAATGAATGATTAAGATCAGGCTGAATCTTAATTTTTTAATTAGCTGAGAAGAGATAATATTAATAGGGGAACAAGAGTCAACAATAGCAAGAACCCTCACTTTGTGAACTACCGCTTCAATATGGGTTACCGTCACTCCCCACTGGGCTGGGATAAAATATATAGCTGCAGGGGCAGGCTTAGAAAGAGGATAAGAGAAAATATCGCTAGGTTTATTATCAATTGAAAGCTCAATATGAGTTTCTTCTTCAGGAGCACTAGGGCCAACAAGGCTATCAGAAATGTTATTAGCTGACTGGTTTTGAGGTGCAGTGAAGTCGTCAGCATAGGGAGCCTCTCGCCCTATGCTGACCCCTCTTTTTCCCTTTCATCAGCAATTTTTGTCTAACAATGCTGAATGGTGTGGTTGCGATGGCCACAATAGGTTCAGTTAGATTGAGCTCAAATTTTTTCCAGACTCATTGTTGTTCACATGAATTTGAGGACGTGAGGCTGAACTGGAAGCAGGAGTGGAAGTAACTACAGAGGTGGAAATTTCAAGGAGGGCCTCCTTAATATCTAAGATAGAAGTAAAGTGAGCTAGTTAGGTTAAGCAGGGGCCTTCACGTGGTGTAACCGAGGAAAGGTTGTGGAAACATGGGTGAGTAGCTAGCACCAGAACCCAAAGAGGCGCCCTGGAAGGGTCCTGTAGTGGCCTGGATGGGGAGTGGGATGGAAGCTAATGACTGTAACCCAACCTATTCTTGTGGGTGCTTCCACTCTCCTTTGTGGGGGGAATATGGGCAGGAAGGAGGAGGCAAGAGTTGGGCGTATTGTCTGTCACACTACTTTCCTACAAGGCGGGGCGCTTCAAAAGCAGGTCTCAGTGACAAGGGTGGGACAATCCTGATTGACTGAGCTTTAGCTCACCTGTTACAATAATCACTGCAGTTTTCTAGATTTGCCTGAAACCTGGATAGTGGCCAGTAACTTACATGGGCTTACACTGGTGAAGCAAAAGGTGAGAGCACTCACTTATCAAAATAGAGGACTGACCTAAAAGGGCTGTGATGGTTCCCACACAAAAAGGGCCTGGAGAGCAAACTTTGTCAAAAACAAACTGGAGAGACCAACTCCATTAAAAAATCAACAGCGGGGGTGGCCTTTGCTTCACAGGGGGCTTCAGTCTCTTTTGAAGCGGTGGCTGCTAAAGGCTTTGGTGACGAAACCAAGCTTTTTGAAGTGAGGACTCCGGCCCATCCAAGGATCTGATGGCGAGCATGGTGGAGAGCCTCAAGAGGGTTCACGCCATGGAAGTGAAGACTGGGTGGTCTAAGGAGATGCTCATGGTCAGGGTGATTGAGGTGTGTGGGTTCTCCCCACTCCATATTTCACGTTTGGCTCCTGGGTTGAAACTTATGAGCTTCCAGTCTAAGCTTCAAAAGGAACAGGTTTTGGCTGCCAGTTTGAGCATAAAGAATGAGGAGGCCATATGTCTTGACATCGGCACCAAGATCAGAAGGTTCATTATGAGGATCGTACCACCTGTGATCACTAGAGGGGCCATGATGTCTCAGCTGAAAGGCTTTGGCAGAGTGATCTTCTTTAATGAGAACAAGATGGTAAAGAATCTGAAGCAGAAGGACGGTAGCTTGAAAAAGTTCACCACAGGATCTGGGGACTGGGTTTTGAAGGTTAAACTTTCGAAATCATATGGGGAGTTACCTCGTTCAATCACTGTGGGGACCTGGAGTGTCCCTGTGGTACCTCTGGACAGGTGCTTCTTGTGTGGTGTGAAGGGGCACGTCAGAGCCAAATTTCCTCAGTTTCACCCTCCTGCAGCAGTGGCCAAGCATAGAGGGCCTAGCGCGAGTGTGTTAGTAATGACACCCTCTGAAAAAACAAGTTGGCTTTCCAGAAGGCGTTGGAGAAGCTGACTGAGATTTCAGCTAAAGAAAGGGAGGATGAAGAGGCTGGAATCACTTCAGAGGCGGTGACTGGAGTGCTGAAATGTGCAAGGAAGGTCAATAAGGAGTCTGTAAGTCTCGAGGAGTGTCCTTTGGCTCTCAATCGAGCTATCTTTCTGTTCCCAAATAAGAAAACACAGAAGAGGATGGTGGTACCCCTCATCACCCAGGGTGATCTTGCCCATGTAGTTGACGAGCAATGGGTGACAGCCATCCACTTCGAATCCCACCCCCAATCCCCTCACTCACCTCAGCAGAACTGTTGCGGGGAATTAGTGAAATCTGTGCCAAGATTATCAAACTGAAAATGGTCAGATCTAATTCAGGTGGCAATTGGGCTGATGGCCAAAATTTGAATGGCTGTAAAAGAATGAAGAATGAGGTATAGGCCAGATCGCCTGATGGTTCCAATTTGACCCCTAAATCAGTAGAACAAATATTGGGCACCATCGACGAGAGTTTGAAGCCCTCTGATAGTAATTTGGGCGTTGCACCCGATGGGCTACTATCAACCAAACAAATAGTTAAACAACTGAGCGCAGGCAGGTTGGCCATCCTGATTACGTTCCCATCCAAATGGTCCCATCCCTATATGGGATGGCCTTAGGGTTCCCATCACTCGTCAGGACAAATGCCATCATGCTAACCGTTGGAAATGTAATTGACCCCTGGTCCAGATGTTTGAGGTCAACCTGACAGAGACTCAGCCTGCCACCAAATTTTGCGATGTCAGTTCCCAAAGAATAAACCCCCCCACTACCATCCAATTTGCTGGTTAGGACGAATTTGTGGATCCCAACCACGCCTTATCACTACCCAATTGACCACTATTTTATCAGTTTCAAGGCACTGAGAAGATTGTTGGTCGATTTTCTTACTTTATTTCCAAAATAAAATTTTATTAAAACCCCAAATTTTTATCTCCTTACTTTTTGACCACATCCCATATGGCATTCCCCTGGTGGTCCGCCGCTCTGCACTCTGGGTGGGCCTTACCAATTCTCTTGGTTACCATGGTTCCCTCCATTGACAATTGGGCTCAACAAGTCCGAAATTTTTGGCTCTACAACCCTGTTCTCATGACCTTCCGGCAGCAATATACAGGGATCTTATGGCCCTATGTCTGCCAACTACAAGAGAAAATTCGCCTCTCTACCACCCCTGACAAAATGGTTTTAACAACCAAGAATCTCGCAGAAACTATAACAGTAGTTTCCCCCCTGTTACTAAATCCCTGGGTCTGAAGTCTATTCAGTGTGGTTTGCCGTCAGTTTACTCCTAACCCTGACATTCTGCCACCATTTTGTGATATCCTATTCCTGGCTCCATATCAAGTCGTACAGTTGGCAATGCCTCTGGCATTCTGGCTTGCTTTCTGGATGCTCATGCATCCCAACTGGCAGGCTGGTCTAAACTTCTTCTGCTGTTTACATGGCAGAGTCAAAGCATTCCTGGAAGGAGAGGGAAGCAGCTAGACTCCAAATTGAGCTGAGTGGTGCTTTGTCACAGTCCACAAAAGACATTATGAAGGCGGTCACCTCCAAATGGATGAGGTTTTCCCCATCAATCAATCGCATAAGAGGTGGGTGACCATAAAAGATGTGGTGTGACAGAGTGAGCGAGGCCCATAGGGGGAAGAGGCGGAGGTGAGAAAGGTGTTGCCTGCTAGCAATAGTGGGCCAATGTCTTCTAACCCAATGCCTCCAACTGAAGCGGAGGAGACTATTGAGGACCCTGGCAATAGTAAGATTCTGGAGGCTGTTGTTATTAAGCAGCCCCCACCTCTGGCCCAGTCTAGTACTGGAAAGGGGAGGAAGAAACGTGGTCCTGCTAAACCAGCTGAGGTGAAAGAGGATGGGGATCCCCCAAATCCTAACACTGAGGCCTCTTTGGTTTTAAACCTATGGCGATCAGGGTTGTATTTGCTAACACATGGGGTCTGAATGGACTCAAGCAGTGCAGTGGATGAAACTCCGATTACAACAACATGGGATAGATATTGGCTTCCTCACTGAGACTAAGTCCAAACCTGGGGTGGAAGAGGACTGGGCTTTCCAGTTTCCTCTGAAACAATCATTTTACTCTCACTTGGTGGATCAACAAAACTCGGACTCGCCCTTAGGGGAGGGAAAGAGGGAGGAGTAGAAACCAAAGGGAGGTATCTTGGTCTGGTGGGCGGACAAGGCTAAGATGTTGGATAAAAGGGTATAGGTTCCTGGAAGAGCAGTGACAGTGATGTCATTGTTTGGAGAGGAATCAATTTGGTTTATCAGCATATACGCGCCCAATTCTGGATATGAACGGAAGGCCTTCTTCCAGAAGGTCAGCCTAAGGATCCAGGAGGAAAACATTGGGGGGATCAGTAATTTTGGGGGGAGACATGAACTGTGTCTGCTTTAGGGATGACAGGGTTGGGGCTTTAGGCAACTGGAGTTCTGATCCTGGAGCCCACGAGTTGGCTGGTTTAATGATCAACCTTGGTCTATTGGATGCGTGGAGAGCTTGCCGTGATGAGGAGGGAGAGACTGGGTGGACCCACATCCTGGGAGATTAACTCTCCCGCATTGACCTTGTTTTAGTTCCCAGCCTCTCCTGAGTCGCTGCAAGTTGATCCTTTGGAACCATGATCCAGGTGCTTCAGACCACAGGCCCCTGGAACTGCAGATCAGTGACCCTTGGGTTTCTTCTGTGGGGAAGGGAACCTGGAGATCGAAACCTGAACTCTTGAAGTGGAGTCCACTTCAGGATACCATAAGGAAGAAGGTGAGGTGGTGAAGAAGCCAGATTGTGGAAAATTTTGACGCACCAGTAAAAAGGTTGCAGATGATAACTGATCTCAAGATGGCTTGTGAAATCTTTGGGAGACAGCTAGAGGCCATGCGTTTAGTATGAAACCTTTGAGAGGAGCTTTGAGAGTACCTGCAAGCAGGCCATGGTCTTGGGGCATCTGCCTGCACGGCTAAGGCTGAGTTGTATGCGAAATTGATGGGAGCCTTCATGATGGATCGCCTCAAACAAAGGAATTCTAGATGGGATGAGGATTCTTATAGCAATGTGCCCTACTCCGCAAGGCAGTAGGGGCATTCAGACCTTCAGCAAGGATCCTGTCACTTTGTAATGGGGGAGTTGAGGTGAAAGATGCAACTCACATGGCTGAGGTAGCCAAATTCTACTATGAGGACCTTTATGGCCCCTCTGAGAATGACCTGGAGGCATCCAAAATACTCTCAAGCAGACTGGGGGTACTGCCAAAGTATGCTCAGCTGCAGTTATGTAGCAAGATCTGCAAATTGGAGGTGTTGGATGCCATCCACAAAGGCAAAAATGAAAAACTCCTGGGGAGGATGAGTTGATCTTGGAGCTCTTCAAGTATTTTCAGGTAGAAATGTCTGAGATGCTTGCTGAGCTTTACAATCAACTCCTAGCCTCTGGTATAATTGAGCCATTGTTTTCAAAGGGTGTGGTGGTGGTGTTGTATAAGAAGGGCGATCCCTCCCTCATGGGGAAACTATCAGCCTTTGACTCTGCTTAATGTTGAATATAAGATCTTAATGAAGATCCTAACCAATTGACTAAAGGGGGTTGTGGCGGACGTTGTTGGGAAAGAGCAGAATGGGTTTATCCTAGGACGCTCAATTACTGACACTTTGATGCTGCTTCACCTGATAGAAGAGTGGGCAAGTAAACAGTATGACAAGAGGGGGTGGCTACTCTTTATTGATCAAGAGAAGAAGTATGATTTGGTGAATCATGAGTTTCTTTGGGAAGTGTTAAGTAGGGTTGGAATCAAGGGGCATTTGTTGAGACTGCTTAAAGCAATTTATGAGGAGGCCTCATTGCTCATCAATATCAATGGGGTTCTCTCCCACCCCCTTTAAGGTGTGTAGGGGCGTGTGTAAGTCCCGGTGAACATCCTATGAGCGTTGATTGGGCCATCTTTCTGTTCCTGAGCAAGAAAGTACCGATGAGGATGGCCATACCCCTTGTTACTCAGGGCGATCTCGCTCACATGGTAGACAAGCGCTGGATAATAGCCCTTCAGCTTTGGATCCTGTTTCCAGTACTTGCACTCTCCTCGGCAGAACTGTTATGAGGAATTAGTAAAATCTGTGCTGAGATCACCAAAATGGAATTGATCGCAACTAATTTGAGTGGTAATCAGCCAGATACTCAGATTTCAAATGGTCAAAAAGGTATGAAGGCTGAGCTATTGGCTGGAATGCCTGACGGTTGCAATTCAGTTTAAACGTTGATTGAAAATCCCCCTCCCAAATCTGTCAGGCATCACCCCCGATGGGCAGCTTCCTGCCAGAAAATTGGGCGTTGCACCTAATGCAATACCACTGACCAAAACTTGGCTCGTCACCAAATTTTGCAATGTCAGTCCTCAGGGAACTAACCCACCCATTCCCAAATTAGTTCACCACTTAAGGACAAACTTGCAGAACCTGATCCCAGCTTATTTTCCCTCAAAATTGATGACTATTTTATTGAAAGCATTGCACTGAGAAAATTGTTGGTCAATTCTCTTCCCTTAAATTTTCCAATAAAAACACCCTCCCCCCAAAAAATTATCTCAGATCCCGCTTCCAGTACTTGTACTCTCCTTGGCAGAACTGTTACGAGGAATTAGTAAAACCTGTGCTGAGATCGCTAAAATGGAATTGATCACAACTAATTCAAGCAGTAATCAGCTTGATACTCAGATTTCAAGTGGGATAAAAGGTATGAAGGCTGAGCTATTGGCCGGAACGCCTGACAGTTGCAATTCAGTTTACATTTTGATCAAAAATCTTTCCCCCTCCCATATCCGTCAGCCATCACCCCCAATGGGCAGCTTCCTGCCAGAAAATTGGGCGTTGCGCCTAATGCAATACCACTGACCTCAACTTGGCTCATCACCAAATTTTGTGATGTCAGCCCCCAGGGAACTAACCCCCCTCTTTCCAAATAATTCACTTCTTAGGTTGAACTGACCGCAACTTGGCCTGCCACCAAATTTAGTGATGTCAGTCCTCAGGGAACCAACACACCCATTTCTGAATAGTTCAACTTAGGTCAAACTGATAAAAACTCAGCTCATCACCAAATTTTGCAATGTCAGTCCTCAGGGAACTAACCCACCCATTCCCAAATAGTTCACCACTTAAGGACAAACTTGCAGAACCTGATCCCAGCTTATTTTCCCTCAAAATTGATGATTATCTAATCAGGCGCATTGCACTGAGAAAATCGTTGGTCAATTCTCTTCCCTTAAATTTTCCAATAAAAGCACCCTTCCCTCCCAAAAGAAATTATCTCAGATCCCACTTCTGATACTTGCACTCTCCTTGGCAGAACTGTTATGAGGAATTAGTAAAATCTGCACCAAAATCTCCAAAATAGAATTGATCACAACTAATTCGAGCGGTAATCAGCTGGATACTCAGATTTTAAATGGTTGAAAAGGCATGAAGGCTGAGCTATTGGCCAAAACGCCTGACAGTTGCAATTTGGTTTATAAGATGATTGAAAATCTTCCCCCTCTCCCAAGTCCATCAGGCATCACCCCCAATGGGCAGCTTCCTGCCAAAAGATTGGGCGTTGCACCTGATGCAATACCACTGACCACAACTTGGCTCATCACCAAATTTTGTGACGTTGGCCCCAAGGAACTAACCCCCCTCTTCCCAAATAGTTCACCTCTTAGTTTGAACTGACTGCAACTCAGCCTGCCGCCAAATTTAGCGATGTCAGTCCCCAGGGAACTAACCCACCCATTTCTGAATAGTTCACCACTTAGGTCAAACTTGCAGAACCTGATCCCAGCTTATCTTCCCTCAAAATTGATGGCTATTAAAGTGGGCGCATCACACTGAGAAAATTGTTGGTCGATTCTCTTCCCTCAAATTTTCCAATGAAAGCACCCTCCCCCCAAAAATTCCGTTTTTATCTGTTGAGAATTAAGCTCCCTTCCAGTTTCATATCCATCATACCAGCAGCAGTGCCCCTGGCATTCTGGTTTGCCACTTGGTTGCTCTGGCATCTGGGCTGGCAGGCCAGTCTAATTTCTACTTGCTGTCAGCCTGACAGCATGCTTCAGGGAGACCCTCTATCTCTCTTGTTGTTTGTCCTTGCATAAAAAACCCTTTTAGTGGCTCTCAGGAAGTCAGACTGTAAGAACTTTACCATCAATGGCGAGGAGTACTCTCATTCAATGTTTGCAGATGATACGTGGATTTATGTTTCATTGGAAGAGGAGAAGGTGGCGACGAACATTCTGAAGATGTGCCAAGACGCAAGCAAAGATAAGGTCAATCCTTCGAAATCTAGGGCTTTGTCCATTGGCAGAACGTCGACCTTGGGTGTGGCACTAAAGAGCTTTATCCCTAGATGGCAACAGGGGAGGAGTTTCTGCACCTCAGGTGTCCCATCCCTGGGTGGGTGTCGCCGAACAAAATTTGGCTCAAACTTGAAGCAGACCTTAAAAAAGCGGCTTGGAAGTGGCAATGGATTAACTTATCTTAGCAGGGATGGGCCATTGTCATGAACACTTTCATTCTTTCAAGACTATGGTACATTGCCAGATCTGTTCCACCGCTGGCATCTACAATCAGGATAATACAGAGTTCAATCATCAAGTTCATTTGGCAAGGACAAGCGTCAAAAACCAGTTTTTCTAACTTGTGTCAGGAGGTGAAGGAGGGGGCATCAGTATGATTAACTTTGTGAGTATGATCAAAGCACTGCAGCTAAAATGGATTGCATGGGTCACTCTGGAGGGAAAATCCTTTGTTGGTCTTCAATAATGGAGGACTACCTCTCTAAGGCTTGCAAGGACAGTTTGAACAAGGATCTTGGTGTCAGATGGGGCATCAATCAAGGGGCCATTCCAAGCGCGGGGAATCTACCAGGCTACTGGAAGGATTACTTTAGAGCTTGGTCGGTCAGCAAGGGTATATTTAAGGGTGGAGAGTGGACCATTGAAAGGATCTGGGTAACTCCCCTTTGGTAGGAGCTTGGGGACTGGAGATGGAACCTCGTCTTCACAGAGCCTTTAAGCACTTTATTGGGGCGGTTCATTGGGGGGACCTCCTTTATGGTGATAGCCGGAGGGTGCTTAGGGTGGAAGCAGCTAATAATGTTGCCAGTACCTCCAAGGTGCTGGTAAGGAAGGCATGTGATGTTGTGGAAGCAACTGAACTGCCTTCTTGCTGGAGGGAAGTAATTCCTTCTATGGATGCATTAGATGCTGGGGAAGCCCATTCATAAGGTCATGGAGGACAGGATTGGTGGGTGTTCCCATGAGGAAGAGAAGGCTGGAGATACCCCAGATGGGAAAGCCCTTAGTCCTTCAGGACTGGCTCAAGGTGGGGGAGGTAGCGGTGTCTGCCTCTCATATTTCACAACTGCCAGGTTTCAGAAGCTACAAGACAGAGAGCTTTTATCGACTTATTTGTCCTGGATCACTTGCAAAATGAAAACTGGCCTGATGGACCTGTGGGTGGAGGGATAAGGGATGCTGGTCTATACCAGTCCAGATCTTTCTCTTCCAACTCTGCAGCAACATCCTGGTCACTGGGGCGATTCTGCGTAAGTGGAGTAAGCATAAGGAGGATGACCTTCTGTATGCCTGTAAGGTATGCGGAGGGGAGGAGACGGCAAAGCACATCTTCACAGAGTGTCCAGCAGTGGACGCTATGTGGAGTAGTTTTCTCCTTTGGTATGAAGAATACCAACCAGGGTGTAAGTTATCCTCTGATCATCTCACATGGTTAGAGATCCTGACTGCGTATGCCCCACCAAGTCTGCTTGCAGACAAGGAGGGGTTCAGGGTCTGGTGCACGATATGAGGGGAGGTGATGTATGGTCTATGGCTTGCCAGAAACCAGCGTTGCTTCCCTTTAGAAGGAATCCAGGCAACAAGCTCCCTGGCCATAGTCAAGAGACGGCTAGAAATAGCTTTAGAAAGCTATGGAAATCCTCTTTCTCCTAGTAAGTCCAACTTGGGGTCAGTCTTGTCTTATTCCTCGCAGTAAGGGATGGGAGGCATATCTCCGAACTGGCTGGGTAGCCTTTGCTATCTGGTATACCAAACAGTAAGGAATATGTCAGTTTTGAGATGGTGTGAGCCGCCCCACCTGCGGTTGGGCCCACTTTAGTGGTGCTTAGATTCACGCAGCCCTAGTGCGGCGGGGGCAGTACCCCAGGTTTCATCCTGCAAAGTTGCCTGCACTGGGTGCCCTAACGAGAACACAAAAAATCAAAGATATAAGGAAAGTTTTGTTTCACCGTAGTCAGATGGAGATGGAGCTTCAGGTTGAATAAAGCGGAAAGGATGGCAACACCTGCATTATCAAGTGTAAAGCGGTTATTGGTCACCAACGCTTGAGCTTCAGCATAAAATTGAGTAGCAAACTCTGTGGGGGATTCACCACGTCTAACTAATACTCATAAAGGCTTGTTTCTGTTTTCTCAAGGTGAGATCACTACCAAATTCCTTAATAAGCGCGCCTTAACTTCGGCCCAATTATTGCATCACATTAGGTGGGGTACCATAATTTCTTTAGAGGATCTATTAAGCTAAGAGGGTAATTATTTAAATTTCTGACGGTCAGGAGCTTACTTCATCGTACTATCAAAAATATAGAGAAATAAAGCAATACTTCATTTCCCAGGGGTGAACTTATCTTTAAAAGAAGGTTTAAAAGTAGTTCCTAGGGAGCTTAGATAACATTAACGCCCATTGGGCTAGTTTGATTAATTTCAGATAGCTCTAATTTGGAAGGAGGCACAGGGTTTCTATTTAAATCAGCTTGTTGTCAAACTATTTAGATCATCTTGAAGAGCCCCAATTTGGGCAAATAGGGAATTGGTAAAAGCTTTTTGTTGAATTTTTTTGTAATGATCTCATTTTGATTATTGATTTTGGATTAGGGACCAGAACTAATGATTGTCTTGCTCTAACCTAATGATTTTTTCTTTTAAATGAGTTAAATCTGAGGCGAGGAAATGATAAATATGGTAAGTGTTGTCTAACCCTTACTTAATCGCATCAATACTAAGGTTTGGATAATAGGTTCTCTAGAGCAATATAGATAACAGCTTCAAGCAATATTTTCAAAGTCTTGTTTTAGAGTGTGAAGTTGGCTGTTTAAGGAAGGATCCTCTGGAGGAAAAGGTAAATGCAAATTCAGCCCAGAAGGGCCAGGAGGTCTGGGGGCCACAAGGACCAGGATGTCCATAGACAGGGGGGCCAGTTGTCCCGTGTGGCCCTTCACCCCCATCAAGACCAGGGGGCCTTCACCCCTGTGAGACCAACTGATCTCCGCTCTCTGGGGGGCCTGGGGGACCTACAGGGCCAAAAGGCCCTGGAGTTCCATGCACGCCTGAGACAACAAACAATGGTTGAAGTGCTGTTTCAATCTGGTTCATTCGTTCTAAAGTTTGATTGAAAAAAGTATAAAGTTAGCCCAAGAGATTAAGGATGGCTTGATGCAACTGACTCTTATATCTATGGTGTTTCAGTAAATTGGGTAGCTACTTCCACATGAAGAAGACTAGACAATCCCACGTCCAGTTGAGATAATTGGGTTTGAATAGAGATAAGTTTTTTATAATTCTCAAGAATAGCTTCACAGTTACCTCTAATGACCAAATAAGTCAAGTTGTAAAATTTTAAAAGATAGAAGTGTAACTCTTGAGATAAGGTAAACTGTCTCAAGATTTCCTGATGGTGGATTCCCATCATATGAACTAAATGGTGAATGGCTGGGTGCACAAACTGGCGCAAATATTTCACAGTGTGAGATATTCCTATCTCAGAGCTGGGTAAGTCAGAGGATTCTTATAGAGCTCATATTTTATTGGGAATTGCAGATGCTTGGTTGCAATGGAAGCGATCTCTGGGAAAAAGAGAACCTAAAAGTATTTAATTAATAGTATCAGCAACACCTATAGGCTCAAATGTTAGTTCTGGGATTCAAGGATCATAATAGAGATATTGAGTGTAGCATGAAATTGCACAAGATTGGGTTCATTGTTCTCAGGGTTGCAGTTTCCATTGGAAGTTACCCATTGAGTGACGCTGGATATTTCATTAAGTGGCCAAGTTGAGTCTTGGTGGGGATCATCCATTGTAAATATCTATTCACCAGGCAGCTTTGGAGAGTACCTGGCAGGGAGCACCAATTATTTTGTCAGGATAGGGTAGCTGAGGATAGTTGTTCCTCTGAAGCAACCAAACTGGAGGGTATAAATTGTCCTGCAGAGAGTTAATAGCAGGGAGAGCTGAGGATCCTACATGTAGGGGCCAGTGAATTGTTGTAAGTGCAGGAATAGGTGATGAGGGACCTATTCAATAAAACTGGTGATTGTGATGCTGATGGCTGAAGAGGAGCTCACTGATCAAGAGGCTCTTAAAGTAAATGAAATCAATATCAAACTGGAGGTAAAATCGTAACTTTATTCAGTTAAAGGAGCGTATATCTATAGGATGTGTCTTTGTCCTATTTATTTCAGGGTAACAACGTCATCCACTGGCAAGATCTTCAGCACCCTGACTTTGATCAGGTGGGGAGTCGATGGCAGGCTTGCCCTAGACCAATTTGTTAGATTGTAAAGATAAGTTCTCAAATGAGGTGAGGGGAATTTTCTAGAGGTATCAGAAGTAGGGAAATTTTGAATTGGGCTAAGTGGGAGCAGGTTGAATACCAACAATATAGATAAAGCTAATATTACAAGTTTAAGTAAAACTAAAAATGATGATCCAATGTAGTTATCAATCTAAATAAAATTATTGTGTATCTCATTTACTTTGGTTTTGCTTTAGACAATATTATGGTAAGTTACACCAACACCATCCTCTTCCAGCAACTCCATGGGGCAATGAAGCCCCTTGTTGAGAGTAATCCTATTGCCAATTTTCCTCATGATTTTGAGGAAGATGCGAAGTATGAAATTGAGGAGCTTGCTTTTGGTGTGAGCTGCAATTGCATTGATGCAGCAAAAACTTCTTTTTTGACCCCAATTATCTTAAAACCTACTGGCACATCAAGTAATTTACTTGTGTGCCTGCTCTCATCACTTTTGCTGAGCATCAACTTTCTCAATACGTTGAGGCGATGGACACCTCCAGCCTCATTAATGAAGAAAACCCCCAACTGTACCTCTTTATGCACCATGTCGCTGATACTCCCACCCCAATGCTGTCTGCCATGGTCTACCAGCTAAAGCAGGCGCCGGACAAAAGTTTCCCCAAATCCTCCTCGCCATCTGATATGGCTTCCTAGGCTGATAACCTAGGGGCTATATTAGGATTTTTTTAAATTACATTAATCCCTTTGTTTGGCCCATTTGCAAATAAAGATGCGTGGTGGCTCTTCCTTTTGGGTTGGGCACCACTAGTACTAAAATATGGTAAGTTCTACACTTTTTAGCAGTTTTTAATCAAGTTCAATTAAGTACTTATACCTTAGGATATATTTTTTTAGTACTAGATGGTTATACCTTAGGATATATTAGCTTATATATATATTCTATTCTAAAGGTATTAAATGCGGGCCAACATGGAGATGATACCACACCAAAAAATGGGGAATTAGATTAATTGGAAAGGAGGATAAAACCTGCAAACCCATTACATGTAATACTCTGATAGATCAGGAGCTTAATGGATTGATTTTCTGTTTTCTATCTAAGTTTTTGGTATTGATACACAATGCATCTCAGTTATTATTGTCCCCTAACCAAAAGAATTTTTAAAATAACTATTTATCATCCATTCATTTTTAGAAATAACTAATTCGTTATTATTTTCTTATTATAACTTTAAAATACCTGTTTAAGTTATTTTCCTGATTTATAAAATATCTTTGCCAAGTTAGGTTGAATTTAGTTCAGTAGTTAAAAGGATGATATGCTACATATATACACATAATGTCTTAAATATAGAGATGTTTTGGTTAACAGTTTAGTGGTATTTGATTGATCCAATAGGTCTAATTACAATTGGTTGAGTGGTTGGTAATTATAATCAATTTGATAAATCCAATAGTTTAAAGTAAGTGGTTGGAGTTAAATTATTGATTTAATATCCATGTTGAATTTAGCAAGTGTTGGTGAAGTTTGGTTAAATTGATAAAGCTTATTTTTATTTGGCTAAGATTTTGGTGAAGTTTGGTTGTTTCTTACATTTAATTGGTTTAAGACAAGTGGTTGATGGGCTTTGGTTGATCCAATAGGTTCTTTGGCTTTGTCAAGTAGTCTGATGGTATAAGATTAAATTGATTAATTCATTTGGGTTTGACTAAGTGATTGATGGTTTTTGATTAATTAGATAGGTTTAACTGTATTGGGTAAGTGGTTGGTGATTAATCTGTTTGATATGTTCAATGGTAATGAGTAAGAAATTTTGATGTTATCTATAATATAGAACCTAAATTAATCAGAACAAATTACCTGATAATAAATAAACCCAAGCAACGCTGGGTAACTCCGCTAGTCAAATAATTTGAACTACTAGATATTTGCCTTATGTCAGATTTATTTTGATTTGGTCATTCCAACTATTATTTAAGTAATTTAAATATCCCAGTCATCATTCTTTTAAAAGTTAAATGATAAAGATAATGATAATATCATAGCATAACAGTAAATAGAATGAAAAGAATTTTTTTAAACAGCCTATAGTCATAAGGCATATATCATGCACTTAAGTTTTTTACCATAAGGCAAAACTTAAAATTTTTTATGATTTTTTGAGGTGAGCAAACCTGGGATGATAGTGCACTAATTAATGGGGAAATCAAATCAATAGGAAAGTAGAATAAATTCTAGCAAAACTCCACATGCGACATTCTGATAGGCCAGGAACTCCAAGGACTGCATTGTTACTTGCTATCTTGGTTAAGGGCATTTGTTGCAAAGCCAATAGTCATATAAATCGTCCCCTACTAAAAAGGTCATCTTCTGGGATCAAACGCAGAAAATAGTGGAGAAACAAGAGCTTTCATTGGCACAGACTCCATTTGACCACCAGCTATGCTTGTGACCTCTTTCTGGTATCTGTGCCTTCACTATTCTCTAAGCCCCATTTATCTTGAAAAAACTATCATTTTTGCCACTTGGATTAACAGCTTTGCTGTTGCCCTCAAGCCCTGTGAGCTAACTTTTTTACTTTAAATTATGTCAGACATTTGCCCTCGCAGCTACAGAGGAAGAATGTCTTGGGTCAAATTCAGCTGAAATGAGGAACTGTCAGCCATTTATGAGTTTCTGATGACCCTAAATGCAATATTAATAATACTGAAAATTATGGGGATATCAGCCAAAAGACCATGGCCAATTTTTGGTGGAACCTCATTAACTGGAGTAACCATTTTGAATCCCACCTGGGCACTAACCAAGAAATCAAAAAGGTTGGATTACTCCAACCACATGATGAATTTTGGGGCAACCAGAAAAAGGTACTCTCCCCACTAACACCAAGTCCCTCAAAGCATCTACATGGGGACCACCCCTTTTATAGGGGTGGTGGAGGTCCCCAAAAGTGAAAATACTTTATCTAGTGGTGATTGGTTGAAGTTCATCAAAACTTACCACATGGGTACGTTTTGCCCCAAAGCCCCAACTATCAGTTTCCAAAAAAGTAACTCATTTTTTCCAAGACCTGATAGGAGTCCCTATTATATTACCTAATTTGAAAGCATCTAAGCTATTCTAAAGCTATCCTCAAATTTCCCCTGACCCTCAAAACAGTTTAAATACTGTTTGGTCAAATATTGGGAGGGATCACTTTTTGTATCCCCCACACTCCTAATAAAAATGATAAAACTTAAATTTTTATTAGTGCGTTTTACTAAATTTTATTAATAACCTTTGTGGGATCCAGCAGCGTAAGCACCAGCTAGCACCCCTAAGCTGGATTACTAAAAATTATAACTCAGAGCAGCACACTATGGTTTAAAATACTCATGATAGCATGGTATAATATCATAAACCTATCATTTGTGGCACTCAGACTAACAGCTTTGCTGTTACTCTTGTGGTAGGGAAATAATAGCATAGCTCCAAATAAAACCTTTATAAGAACTAAGCTTACAGACTCAAACAACTCAACCATAATCAGTATAATCTAGTACTTTAATGCAAATATATATCTAGTCCAAATTATCTGATTTATTAAATTATAGTAAATATTAAATGAAATGGTTTCTGGATAAGTCAACCATTAAAAGAGCAAACTCTTTAACAAAGTTATAATATACTAAGGTAACATAAATAGCTAGATTAGATAAATCTAGATAATGGTTAGGTTAAGTAGGATATTAAAACCTGGAAAAACTCAGTATAATAAAATTTGTTAACAATTTATCACTTTTGTTAATGAGCAATTATTTTAAAATTAAATTTTAGTGGAGCAAGAAATAAATAATAAACCATACCTTGATGATGTTAGTGAACATAGATAATCACAGATGGAATATAATAAATAAAAAACAGAGTTACTAACTTGTATTAGTGATAAAAAGAGTTACTGAATTGTATCAAATCAAATGAAAATATTAAAACTTACCTTAAAGATAATAGATATAGATGATAACATATGGTTTATTATGGGATCAAAATTAATAATTTTACTAAAAATAATATTAATTTTTGAAACAACTTTACCTTAAAAAGATGTTTGCAGCCATTTCAGATAGATGCCAATTTCAAAATTGACAATACTAAAACATTATAAAATTAAATGAAGCGGGTCAACCTTGGGACAAATATATCATACCAAGTTTTTTAGCCTGTGCTGGTTTCAAACCTGTTTCAATCAAAACCCGACCCAGAGTGGAGCAGGAACCACCCTACTATGCTATCCACTCCTAAACATTAAAGCATTATATTATATAAAATAAAGATGATAGAATTACCATGATGATTTTAATAAATGTAGATGACAGAAGTATATGCTGAGATCAAGACCAATAAAATTACTAAAAAATATTACCATGTAAGAAGTATAAAACTCACCTTAAAAATATTTTTACCCCTTTCAGATGATTACAGATGGTTAAGTCAAAAACATACCTACCAAATATAATTATTACCATCAAAGGCTTAATTTGAGGAGATTTCATTCATTTCAGATTTCAAATGGGAAAACTGGAGGCAAACATCTTGTATTGAATCCAATTTAAAAGCTATAGTTAGCAAAATAAGTAAACCATCAAAAATTTATCTTGAAAAAGATATTAATAATCCTTTCAGATTGTCAGGCATTTGCCCTCCAGGCTTCAAAATAAGAATTTTTGGGCCAAAATTGACCAGAAAGGAAAAACGTTAAACATTTACAAGTCTGATATACTCAAGATATCAATTTTAATAACAATAATGATTTCCTCAGCCAAAAGACCCTAGCCAATTCTTCTGGGACCCCACAAATCAGGGCAGCACTTTTAAAAATACTATTTGAGCAAATACCACCAAGTTGGGAAATCCAATTTCTCTGACCTTGCAGCATAATCCAGGGCACCCATTAAAGGGTTTTTCTCAGGCCCATATAGTCCCATTCAAGCACCTATGCAGGGACCACCCCCTTTTATAGGCGTGGCAGGGTCCAACAAGGTGCAATATTTTTAGCACAAGGTGTTTGGCTAGAATATATTGAATTGTTACCCCACGGGTATGTATTGCCTAAAACTAATTCCCCATCTGTCATTCAGCCAAAGTTAAGTGAGGTTTCCAAGCTTTAATAGGCTATTTTACATATTTTCTATTTCAGATTAGTCTAAGTTATTTCAACTTATTATTTTATTTCCCTCAAACCTCACTACATTTAAATAAAAATGATCCAAGATTGAGAGATACGTTTTTCCCCTATCCTCAGCTCAGCTTAATAAAACTTTAAAATCCTTAATTTCTGAAGATTTTGAGGCTTAAGATTTTTATTATAAATTAAGTATCAATTCTTTATTGTTGGATTTTGGTAGACTAAGCACCAAGCGAGCATCTTCAGCAGCCAAAATCCAACACACATTTTGGATTATGTGCTGGAATTAAACATCTAGTATAATAAATATTTATCTATATTAGTGATAATATGTTAAATTATAAAAAACAACACAAAAGATGTCAATTTATATTTCAAACTTTTAATATTATGCTTACCTTGGTGGTAAGACTAAGATTCTGCAATTTAAGTGGTGATAAAAAACTATCTATCTAGTAAATATTTTATCAAAATAACTAAAAGCTATTGAAGCGCCTACCTTTGAGTTTAAAACTATAGTTATACAATTTGTGCAGGGTATCATCCCTAAAATAATTAGTGCTTTGAACTTTTTATAAATTATAGTACTGAGTCTATCTATATATTAAATGTTGATTGTATTTACCTAAAAATGGGATAGCTATTTATTTATTTTTTTTAGTACTAGATGGTCCCAACCCAAGGGGGGGATTCATCGATGTTGGGATAGCTATTTATTCATTAATATATACTTAAAATCTTTATGGAATCAATTTACAACAATAACTAATGGCAAACTCATAAGTTAACCTAAACTAAATGTTTTTTATTGGTTTTAATTTGTGTAGTTTTCTTACTTCTATATATTAAAGATAAAGTTCATGAAATTTGATGTTGAATCATCTATAAAATAAATAGAACCATGGAAAATTGGAAAATCAATTTTACCTAATTTTGTAATACTCCAAAAACTCTGAAAGGCTGTTATCTCACCAAATTGGAGGGTAGTAAGCTATATTGTAAGAATTAAATTTGATATACTAACAAAACCTTGAAATCCAATTGGCAACAGGTAAGCTTCTTTTTTAGCACAAGTGGTGCTCAATCCAAAAAAGGAAGCCGACATGCATCTTTATTTGTTAATGAGACAATTAAAAAGGGATTATTAAAAATAAAGAAATCTAAGATGGCTTCTCAGCTAACAGCCTAGGAAGCCATATAAGAAGATGAGAAAGCTTTGGGAAAACTTTTGCCTGGCGCCTGCTTTAGCTGGCAGACCATGGTGGACAACATAGGGGTTGGGACATCAGTGACATGTGGCATAAGGAGGTATAATTGTGGGTTTTCTTTGTTAATGGGGCTGGAGGTGTCCATCATTTCAACGTATTGAGCAGGTTGATGCTCAGCAAAATTGATGAGAGCCAGAACACAAGTAAATGACTTGATGTGCCAGTAAGTTTGGGATAATTGGGGTCAAACAGAGAAGTTTTTATCATGCCAATGCAAGTGCGGCTTACTCCAAATGTGAGCTCCTTAATTTCATATTTCGCATCTCTATCAAAATCATGGGGTAATTTGAAATGGGAATACCCACAACAAGGGGTTCCATCGCCCCATAAAAATGTTAACAGAGAAGGGTGTTGGAGAAGAAGCTGCTGCTTCTACTGCCATTTTGTTGATATTTTTATAAGTAGGGAAATCGTTTTTAGATCTAAAATAGTGGGACGTGAATTAAAAGGATTTACAAAGAATCTGTGACAAACGGGGTCTTTCTGCATTGCCACAAAACAGTTGGGCAAGAGGGCCCAGGTGAGGGCCCACAAACATGAGAGGGCTGCTGTGGTTAGGTCCTTCATTTGTTGGCTTGATGAGCAGTTGAGATAATCTTGGAACACCGTGAGGATGATACTCAACTGAGGAGGACAGTCTGTCCCCCAGAGAGAGCATAATGGGAGGCGTCTGCTCTGTCAAAATCTGTGGAATGGTCCATTTTCTTCACTCAAAATCCTGGGTTTCCCTCCGAAATCTAAATAAAATGATTTTATAATTTTAATTTTTTTGATTTTTGAGGTTTTATTTTATATAATAGAAGACAAAGTTGTCCCAAACATCTTATATTATTTTGTTTTTATATTATGAAACATGGGATATGGGGCAATTTGTTCCCATGGAGTCCACAAACAGTGGGCTATTTGCGGGCCTAATTTGAGAATCTTGCCTCTGATATTCCCATCTAGGCCCATTATAGACCATTCGTTGGGTACCCATGGAATTACAGAAACTTTTTCACATATATTTTTGTTTGTTGAGGATGAATCAGAGCTTGGCATTTTTATGTCAACCTTATTGCAAAAATTTCCATTTTTGGAATAATTCAGCCTGGCAGCCCCTGATTCGCTAGCTGCCCTTCGCTGTGGCTCTTGATATTCTCATCTAGTAGTGGATTTGGCTTGGCAGCTCATGATTCTCTGAGCTGCCCAATGCCGTGGTTCTTGATGTTTCTGCTTTTGGTATAACAAAGCTTGGCAGCTCCTGATTCACTGAGCTGCCCCATGTCATGGTCCTCAATGCTTCCACTTTTGGCATAATTCAGCTTGGCAGCCCCTGATTTGCTGGGCTGCCCTTTGCCGTTGTCATTCTCATTGTTTAGTTCATCAGACTTTGGGTTGGCAGAATTTGATTGGCCCAGTCACTAATTATGTTAACCCTTGCCACCTTTGCTCCAAGGTTTAGTTGATTTATCATCATCTGATTCATCAGAATGCCATTTATAAGGGTCATTGTCCTCAAACCCTACACTTTTAATAATATTATCTCTGTTACTAAAAGCCCCAATCCCCGCCTTAGGGGGGTTGGGGCTATGTGGCAGTCAGGCAGCGCCTTGACCGTCACAGCACCCCCCCAGAGGAGAGCCCCCTGCACCCCCAGTATTTCTCCACCTTCTGCGGACAGTTGGCACAATTGGCAGCCGTTTTCCAGGAGGATTCTTCTATCAGATAGCTGACCCATTTTACCAAGTACAATCACTTTTTGTGAGCGATCTTAGCGTCCAGAATCTCTTCCACCTCCTACTCCGCATCCCCCAGGCTGTCTGACTGGACCAGCTCTGGCTTTGTTGGTATAAGTCCTTCATATTGCTTGAGCTGCAAAATGTGCAAACTGGGTGCGCATGCAATCCTTCTGGGAATTCTTGTTTGTACGCCACCTCATTCACCTGTTGAAGGACCTTGTAGGGTCCTAGGTTAACGGGTGTGAACTTCCTACACTGTCCCTGGGGTGTGTAGTGTTTAGCATTTATCAAGACATAATCTACATCTTTGAGGGGCGGAGCCTTGGAGCAACGCGCATCCGCCTTCCTCTTCTGGGCCTTCGCCGCCTTCTCCAGGTTGGCTCTCAATATCCTAAGATTTTCCCTCATTTTGGTCACCAAATCATCTGCTGTGGGGTTCATTCCCCCAGCGTGTCCCTCCATTGTCCGTGGGTGATACCCATAGTTTGTGAAAAAGGGCGACATTCTGGTTGAAGAGTGTGCCAGGTTGTTGTATGCAAACTGTGCAATTCTCAGCCACTTGATCCAATGATCATGTCATGTGGTGATGTAACACCATAGGTACTGTTCAAGGGTCTGATCAACCCTCTCCATCTGGTCATCTGATTGGGGGTGGTAAGCGGAGGAACAGCATGGTTTAATTTTAAGACTTTCCAGGAGGTGATCCCAGAACCTGGAGATGAACTGCGGGCCCCTGTTTGAGATTATCTCATCCGTGAGTCCATATTGGGAAAAGACCTCCCTCACAAAGATTTCAGCCATATCCTTTGCCATAACCTTATAGGTGCATGGAAAGAGCTCAGCATATTTTGTTAGTCATTCTACCACCACCATGACTGCATCGTAGCCCTCCAAATTTTTGGGAACCCAAAGATGAAATTCAAGCTCAGCAAGGACCATGACATTTGTGCGATATGCAGTGGTTTTAACTTCCCTGCAGGTTTGCTTTGAGATGGCTTTGACTGGGCACAGGTAAGGCAGCGCGCAGTATACCATCTTACAGTTCCCACTAGGCCCATCCATGAATAATTCCAGCATATCAGCTCGATTGTTTTCCCCACATCAGGGTGTCCCATCAGGGGGTGGTGATGACAACTCCATTACTTCGGTTTGAAGCTTGAGCGTTGGGATCCATAGGCAGTTGTGGTGCAGGATGAGGCCCCCCTCCTTCCTGTATTTCTTGTAGCCTTCGCTGGGGTACTTTCTCTTTATCTCTCTCCTGACCTTGTCCTCAAATTTGGTGCGTTGTTGGGCTGTACAGATTCTCTCTGTTAAGTTGGAACGTTCTTCCTGTATCGATGCAAACACCTGGGGAAGGAGCATTGTGGCTGTGTTGAACTCGTCCAACTCCTCCTTTGCAAAGGTCATTTTTGGGTCCCAGCTAAGTAGGTCTGGGAGTAAGTTGCTCTCACCGGGCTTATATTCTATTTTGAAGCCATATTGAGACAGCTCTAGGTGCCAGCAGGCTTGTCTTTGGTTCATCCTATGGGGGCTCTTATAAAGCTCCAAGGCCCTGTGGTCAGTCCAGATTGTGAATGGGTGGTGCGCGTACAACAGATGATTCTGCCACTCATATAGTGCTGTGACGATCGTCAGGAGTTCCTTGTCATAGATGAGGTAGTTTGTTTCCGCTGGTAGCATCTTCCTGCTGAAGTAGCATACCAGGTGCTCCAAACCATCCTCCCCTGTCTGCAAGAGGACCGCCACAATGGCGAAATTTGACGCATCTGTCTCTACAATGAATGGATGATCAGCATCTGGGTGCGCTAGGACTGGCGCTGTGAGAAGGGCCTCCTTGATGGCCTGGAACGCCCTCTCTTCCACCTCTCCCCATTGAAAAGGGACTTTCCCGGTCAACTGGGTAAGCGGGGCGGCTGTTTCTGAGAGGTCCTTGGTGAATCTCCTCAGGAAATTCACCACCTCCAAGGAAACTGCGCACATCTGTCTTATCTGTTGGCGCTGCCCACTCCCTCACAGCTGCCAGCTTGTCTTAGCAGATGGCTGTTCCATTCTCAAATACAACGTTTCCTAGGAAAGATACTGAGCCCTTGTAGAACTTGCATTTGGAGAATTTCAGTTGCAGGTTAGCCTTGTCCAGTGCCCTAAGGACCTTCTTGACGTCCTCTGTGTGCATCTTTCAAGACTTGGAGAACACCAAGATGTCATCCATGTATTCGACACAGAATTTCCTAATCAAGTCGCCCAGGGCATGGTTAATGATCCTTTGAAATTCGGCTGGGGCGTTCTTAAGTCCAAACGGCATGACCTTGTACTCATATACCCCTAGGTGGAACTTGAATGCCATGTACTGTTGGTGCTTGGGTACAACTGGCACTTGGTTGAAGGCGTCGACCAGATCCAACTTTGAGAACACCTGACTCTCAGTGATCATCTGGGAGATGCTCATCATTAGCGGAATGAGATAGGGGTCTGTTTCAGTTATGGCGTTTAAATGGCGGTAGTCCACACAGGGGCGGAGCTCGCTGTTGGTCTTGGGGACCAGGAGGATGGGAGACACCACTGGAGATTTTGAGGGCACAATCATCTCTCGCTCCAACATATCCTTCATGTACTGGTCTAGGGTTTCCTTCTCTCTGGGGTTCAGGGGGTACACTGGGCTTCCTTTTGGGAGCTCAGCATCCCCTTTGAACTTTAAAAAGAATGCGAAGGGGCCCTGTGGAGTGCAGGTGGCGTCGACGCTCCTCTGGAACAGGTGTTTGTAGTCTCTGAATTCCTCTGGTATCTTTTCCCTCTCCGTCCCTAGGTGCACAGAGTTCACTCCAGGCCTGCTTCTGCTTGAAGTTAAGAATTCTAACGTTATAAACTCTTGATCCTTGGTGTAAAGCATCACCTAGCCCTCCTCTAGATCAAAATGCGGGGAGTACTTGTTCCACCATCTCATGCCCAGAACGATGGGGTGGGACAGGTTCTGGATAGCGCAAAAGTCTTCCCAGAAGTTGTGGAGTCCCATTGAAGCTTGATCCTGGTATTAATATCCCAGCATTCTGATGACTTGGAGGTGTCCACAAGGGTCATGGTATCCTTTTATCGCATTTGTATTTCCAATTTCTTAGCTACCTCCTGGTCCAGGTAATTTTCTTCAGCTCCAGTGTCCACAAACGCCCACAGTTTTTCTAACTTGACCCAATTCCCTTTCTTCTTTTGCTTCAAAATAAACAGAAATAAAAGGTAGGAGGAACCTTTTCCTTTATTGAGCGAAGAAATGTGAGTGGGGGTCAGGTGAAGGTTGTAGGTGGAGCCATCTGAGTCGCTGGGAGTAGTGGGTGCAGGAGCAGCAGGGCGTGGGGAATTTTCACCAGAGCCCCTTGCTCTTGTTGCCCCATATGGCTTGAGATGGGCTTTGACTCTGTGCGTCATCTGCAGAATTTACCGTGGCTCCCAGGCACAGGAGCCCTGGCTTGGGCCAAGGCTAGCTGGTTCTCTAACTGAGAAGCAACAGTGACCTCATCCTCCAAGGTTGCCCCAGGCGGGTAGCGGCCATAGCTGTGAGGATGTCTGGGAGAAGGTTCTGTCTAAAAATCCATGTGAGCTGGGAAGGAGACACTTTTGCAGCTTTGGCTAGGGGCTGGAACAGCCAAGCGTACTCCCTAACAGCCATTCTCCCTTGGCTGAGGGCCAAGAGCGCTGACCAGGCGGCATCCTGAGAGTCATTTGGGATGGCAGCTCTTTCCACCAAGTGTTGACAGTCCTCCAAAAAGGCCGGAAGGGCCAGCTGTGTTTTAAAGAGGTCGGTGAGCTAGATGGACAGGTTCTTTGGCAGGTCTGCTATCACCTGAGCGATCTGGAGGGATGCGTCTATTGTACCCCCAGTGGCCGCTGTGAGGCGAGCCTGTAATCTAACGTGAGAGAAGGTTCTATGCATTACACTCAACTCCTCTGGGGTCAGTGCTTGTATAAACTCAGACGTGGTGTCAACATGTTGGACATAAGCGATGGAATTTCCTTGGGATGGGAGGAGGTGAGCGGCTTCCCTCAGCAGGAACAGGATGGAAAAGCTAACCATCAGGAGAGTGGTAGTGTGCTCATACCAAGCAGGTAGGGATCTCTCATATGGTTTCCCATCCCATCCCATAAAAGGGAGATGAGATTAAAAGAACTTAGTCTAATGTTATGAACGGGGTCTTTCCACATTGCCACAAAACAGTTGGGCAAGAGGGCCCAGGTGAGGGACCACAAACATGAGAGGGCTGCTGTAGTTAGGTCCTTCGTTTGTTGGCTTGATGAGAGCTTAAAATATCCTTGGAACATAATAAGGATGATGTATACACTTAAGAGGACAGTCTGTCCCCCAGAGAGAGCATACAGGGAGGCGACTGCTCTGGTAAAATCTGTGGAATGGTCTAAATTCTTCACTCAAAATCCCAGGTTTCCCTCAAAGATAAGAATAAAAATGATTTCGAAATTTAAAATTTTATTTTTGATTTTAAGGATTTATTTTTATATATTAGAAGACAAAGTTGTCCTAAACACCTTCGCTTAGTTGTTTTTATATTATGAAACAGGGGATATGGGGCAATTTGTTCCCGTGGAGTCCATGGATGGTGGGCTATTTGCAGCCTATTTTGAGAATCTCGCCTCTGATATTCCCATCTAAGCCTGTTCTAGACCGTTCGTTGAGTACCCATGGCATTAAGTAAACTTTTCGCATATTTTTTTGTTTGTCAGGGATGAATCAGAGCTCAGAATTTTCATGTCAACCTTATTGCAAAAATTTACATCTTTGGAATAATTTGGCCTGGCAGCCCCTGATTCTCTGGGCTGCCATTTGCCATTGTCATTCTTGTAGTTTAGTTCATTGGACTTCAGGTTGGCAGCCTTTTATTGGCCTGCCACCATTTACATCGACCTTTGCCACCTTTGCTTCAAGGTATAATCAATTTATTGGTATCTGATTCATCAGAATGTCATTTGTGAGGGTTGTTGCCCTCAAACCCTATGCTTTTAATATTCTCTCCATTATAAAGAGCCCCAATCCCCGCCTTAGGGGTTGGGGCTATGTGGCGGTCAGGCAGCACCTTGACCATCACATAATCCTCCAAGACAAAATTGTGCTTAACATTATAAGGCTGATCTGTATCATCAATCCATTTGAGCACTTCAAGTGGATTTAAATGGCTAATGCTGGGACAGTCACTGGAGTCAGTGCAGTGGTAAGTCCTAAATGCTGTGAATAATTGATCATGGCAGCTCAGCCAGAACTGTCTCAGCCTTCAGCTCAGGATTCCATATTCTAACAAATTTAAAATTAAATATTTAAATTTTTATTGGCTGCTGCTTTGGAAGCAGTGCCAGAATTAGCCAAGGTGGGGGGTGGTAGGATTGCGCCCCACTCAAAAATTTTTGGGTGAGGCAACAGCTGGCCCAATGCCAGAAGGAGGAGCATCGTTAGCATCAAAGGTAGAAGCTATGGTGCACTTGCACTTTTAATGATCCAATATAAAGTACAAGGGGCATATGGCATGGCCATATTTGACATGCACCCAAAAAGGGTGATCAGGTGTGGATCTGATCACAGTTTGGGGGATTGCAAGGTGGGTGTCACAATGGAAAGGGCAGATCATCACAAAGGTATGAGGCCCTGCCAACTGACCCACCCCATTGGGAACCACAAACTGCAAGATGGGGTCTGCGCTGTAAATAGCCAAACCCTCCATCAGTTTGTGGCAAAGGCGTTTGGGGGAGAGAAATGACGGCAACCCAGAAAACTGGACCACCAAAGTGTTTTTATTTGGGAGCCACATGCAGACAGTGGGAATTTGGATTTTTTTTTAAATTATCAGCAGATTAGATGCTGCCACCACATCATATTCCAAGAAAAAGCCAAGATCAAAATACCCCTTAAAGGGGAGGAAGTCAATATAGCCATTGGGTTTAAAAACTGCCGTGGCCATCTCAAAGATGGCTATGCTTGCATATGGGAAAAGAAACCCATATTTGATCCAGAGGCTGTGTGCAAATTTCTCTGTGGGAGCACCAAAGGGCTTCAGAGAATCTCTTGGGGGCTTGCAAGGTGATGGCCTTGTCCTGAGGGGGGACACAACGCCTGATAGCATCGGGAGGTCTAGCAGAGCCAGCCCAGGTGTGCTTTGGTGGCAGCCGAATGACGCCAGATGGTGGCGCACCACCACCTCAAGCCAGGGTAGCAGGCGTTGATTGCATTGACATTAATAAGTTTTGGCTCAATAAAGCGGTCATTTTTTCCACAATTTAATAAAGAAAATCTGAATTTGGCTTCAATTTAGGTTTTAAAGCAAAAGATGGCAACAGGTAAGCTACAAATCTCATAGTTTCACCACTAACTAACCTGTATAATTATATATTTACTTTATGACTCCAATAAACATTTTTAAACTTAGCGTCACTATTAGCAAATTAAAATATAACATTATGTTTAACATCAATTAGCTGAAAAAGCCCAAAACAACACCTGAGTTTAAAAGGTTGACCCAACAAAGTAGCGCCAATCTCACTTCCTAGCCTAGTGTGTTGGTGATAAGCTAATGTCATAGCCTGGAATTGAATCCTGGTGTAGCGGCCACAATGCTGCGTACTACTTACTACTATAGCTAAAATCGTTCTTAACTGAATTTAAAAATAGGATAAGGATCTCAATTTGACCTGTATTTTTTTTTGTTCATAAGTCTGAAATTAGGGGACCAAATTGGATGATTTTTAGAAAAAAAAGAGGATGGTCCAACTTAGGTCACATTTTATTTTTGTAAGGCTTGTTCCAGTATCTGACCAGTAATTTAGTATGTTTAACAAAATGGACTGGAAGCGATGGATTTTAATTGTGAGACAAATAATCACAGGATAACTTAATCTCCGAACAAGCAAAGCAATAGCTTCAAATTAACTTTTGATATGATATATGTCCTATGGCTGGGGCTATGTTTAAATTTCAGGTAGGTATGAGATCATAGCATGATGAGCTTAAATAATTATAGATGCCTATTGTTTTTGTATAATTTGACCAATAAAATCAACTAAATTTGATTAAATGAATTACACAGATGAACAAAAAATCTCACATTGCATGGGATTTTTCAACTGAATATATGTATTTTGTCATTAGTGATTCCAAAAATGAAGCCAGTTTTCCTATGCATCCTCTAGTTTTCATACAATACAGCTGAACCAAATCATCTTTGTTGGAAAAATGGTTGTTAATTAGAAAATAAGAATAGTTTGGAGGAGAATAGCTCTAATTTTCAGTTTAATAAAGTCCTACCCGATTTTTGGTAAAATCCAGCCTCTTGAAGTAAGGCGATTACTCCTACTCCTTGGCCAAACAGGCATATAATTATTAACAGGATTATGGAAAATCGCCTGCAGAATCAGGGGAGCTATTTGAAGTCCCCCGCGTCCTACAGCCAATTTACTTCAAACTCCAGCGTGGAGACCAGGTCCTTTTATAGGCCTTGGAGTGTCACACCATATGAAACTATTTCCACAATAATGATTGGCTCAAATACATCAGATAGTTATCTCATGGCCTTTTCCACCTACTCTCAACCCTCCATCAGCTGATCCATTTAAGCGAGGCAAGTTTCAAGTACTCCAATAGGTTGAACCCTTATTTCCTAAATAGGCTCAAAGCTAATAATGGATTGTTCACCTATCTCACTTCAAGCCTCAAGTTCATTGTCAGAAAATTATAATTCTAATGTATAGAAAAGTTTAATTTCAAAGGTAAGAGATGAAAATATTAGCCAAAATACCCTGGTCAATTCCCTGTGAAACTCCTCAAATTGGAGTAACACTTTTCAATAATAATTAGGCAAGCAAAATGCGTTTGGGCGATCAGATTGCATCAAATTATTGGCAAAATTTAGGAAGTTCATGGTAGTTCCTCTCCAGGACACTTCCACTTAGTACAACCTACACCACAATTGCCAGCCTCTTTATAGGGTCATAGGAGATCCAACCAAGTGCAAAATTTTTCCATCCCACTGATTGGGTGAAATACATCAAAACCTTACCTCATGGACTTATTTTACCTGCCCTTCGTTTGCCAACTCATCAAAAGTGAAGTGAAGCTTCTGAGCTCCATTAGGTCAAGTTTCAATATTACCCAATTCAGATGTTACTAAGCAATCTGAACTTTGAGCCTTAACACTTTGAAAAATTAAGTATTATCTTATTTAGAGGGTTCATTTCTTACCCCCGCAACAACTAATAAAACTATAGAAAACACAAATTTTTAGTTTTTAGTATTTATTTATCTTTATTATAACAAGTGGTTTAAATCCCCTACATGTTGGATTTTTAGGCCTCAAATGCACCAGCGTGCTTAAAAGACCCATAAAATCCAACAAGTGGTGCTTGCTACAGGTAAGTCAGACAATTACAAGTCCAATGTATAGAAAAAAGTGGTTCAGAGGTAAATGCTGAAGAAAATTGGCCAAAAGGCCATGTCTGTTTCTCAGTGGAACCCTGAAAAATGGGGTAACACTTTTTCAAATACCATAAAAGCTAATAACTCAAAATCAAGTAATTGGATTTCTCTGACCATGTGGCATATTCCAGGGCATCCATTGAATGGTTCTCCCCCAGCCACAATTAGTTCCATTACAACACCTAAGCTGGAACCCCCCCTTTTATAGGTGTGGCGGAGGTCCCCCAAGGTGCAATAAATTTTAGCTAATGGGGAATGGATGAAATATAATAAATTGTTACCCCACGAGTATGTATTGCCTAAAGCTAATTCCCCATCTGTCGTTCAGCCAAAGTTAAGTGAGGTTTCCAAGCTTTAATAGGCTAAATTTGTATATTTCTTTATTCATACTGTAACAAGTCGTTCTGACTTATCATTGAATTCCCTTTGTCCCTTGATACTTTTTAAAATACTGATTGGTTGGATATAAAATGGGTTCATTTTTCTTCCCTTGCAGAACTAATAAAACTATAAAATACAATTTTCTAGTTTAAAGTGTTCATTTATTTTTATTATCTTTAGTGGTTTCCATTCCCCATTTTTTGGAGTTTAGGCCCAAATAGCGCCAGTGAGCTTAAAATATCCTAAACTCTAATAAGAGGTATGCTCACTACAGGGGACCCTGTACACCAAAAATCTTCTTTTTATATATGTCAACTGCATCTGAATCCAAGTTAGCGGCTTTAGAATGACAGTTAGCTAGTGATTTATCTCGCCTTAAAAGGCTTTATCAGCACTCTTCTCAAGGCTTTTATAGGGCCTCCCCCACCATTCATAAACCCCCTCTAAGATAAGTTTACACCTGGTATGGGCAGTATAGCATCATTCCTGTACGTTTATGAATCAGTAATGGAAGGAACGACTAACCAACAAAAACTCAGGTACATCCTCCTCTACTTGAGTCTCATGGTTCAAGAAATAATGGTTCCTTACATGATCAATCTTAAAACCTGGGCGGAGGTCAAATAAGCGCTTAATGAGGAGTTTGGCTCCAAAAAAAGCTTATAACGGCAAAAACAGGCTTTTATGTGCCTTAGACTGCAAGAGGGAGAATCAATCCCATTTTTTTGTTAAGCGATTTTATAGTGAAGCTTAGCCTCTGTTGTTGGTAGAAGTGCTATCTCTAGATGATGCCATTGCTGCTATTTTGGCTAATTTAGCGCCTCTTCCTTACTTGGCGATGCATTTATCTTCAGTCAAGCGCACCTTCAAAAAATGTACGTGATATTAAAGAGGCCTTACTAGCGGTGGCTGACTACTATGAAAGTGATACTACATCAGGAGGTATAAGGTGAGAATCCACTATAACCTCTCCATCCTCTTCTATGGCTATCTCCCTTTAAAAAACTGCTCTACGGAGTTGCCACAACAAGATGTTCCTCACCCAGTTGAAGAAAAAAAGAGGATACTAGCAGTGACGGGGCAGCGCTCACCTCCATCTTCAGCTCCCAAGGTGCAGCCGGTGAAGTTGGCTAACACTTTTCCCTGTTCATCTCTGCCGTTAAAGCAGCCTTCTAAAGTGCTTCCATTGTCACTTCATTCCAAAGCAATATCTCTATCCCCCTTGGCATCTCTTCCAGCCAACTCTAGCTTAAAGCCTTTAGCATTGGGGCAACCCAAACCCCCTATTGCAAAGGCTAAATATAGAGTCAGAACAATTACAGCGTCTCCTAAAAATTTACCCAAGTAATTGAGCGGTCCAAGGAACTTACTTGCAATAAGGGAAGCCCTTACCTTACCTTCCAACCGATGAAATTTTTGACGTGCATTGATAATCCCTCTGATAATGAATCTGAAGGGGGTTGTGAGGATTTAGGTCACTATATCTTAGGAGCCCCATCTGAAGTAGAGGTACCCGACAGGTTGAACCCTGATAGAGTGGTTTGGGCTAGAATCCCCCATTAAACTTATCTCTGCCAAACTTTGAGGGGTTTTGAGTTCATTGACACTGCCAGTGACGCTGACTAGTTTATTAACACCTTGATTCGCCCTAAACAGTGTATTCATACCCTGCAGTCTATCCAGAAGAGATATCCTGAGACAGCTAAACGACTTGCCTCTACTCTTCAATTAAAAAGAGGTTCTCTCACTTTCCCTCAACTTGGGTGGAACCTTAACCAAAGTTGAAGTTGTAATAGATAGAGTGAGGGTTAGGGATATTCTTGACACTGGATCCCCATTAAACGTTATGGCATCAAAACTCATCAAAAAGATTAAACTGGCCCCTGACATTGACTATACTCAAGGGTTGAGGACTGCAGGTCTAAACAACACCTGCGCCATTGGGGCGTACTCTTCTCTGACCATCTGTTTTGGGAAGCTCATCTTATCAGCTCCAGCGGAGGCCCTAAATAACCATACCTATGATATATTCATTGGTAACCAGTTCATGCTTGAGTATTAAGGGATTATCAACATGAAACAGGGTATCTCTCTCTACTTAACTACGAGGTCCACATGGTCTTAACCAATTAGGAGCTTGATAAAAAAGATTGTTTGTACAGTTGAGTATCCCACTTCCGCTTTATGCCAACATTATACCACCGCAGACAACATAAAATGTTGCCTCAATCAGTGGACGCCTTAGAAGTTTACCTTTCTATGATTCTGAAGAAGTGGTCATCAAAACTGGTGAACAAATGGTATTTGACACGAAGATTACCATGCAAATCCCACATAACTTCCTACTGCACCTAATTAGCCTTAATGGAGTTAGTACCTTGGAGCCCAGAGTATTGCCAGGCGTTCTAGAATCAGCTTATCAGCAACCAATCTCCTGTTGGGGAACCTTATTAACAAGGATATGGTCGTCAAGATGCATCAGGCGATCAGAATAGAACTGCTGATACCCATTGAGGACATCAAGCAAGTCACATTATTGGGTCTAAAGCTGTTATGAGATTACCCGCCAACAAAACATCATGTACATTGCATACCATTAATATCTCTGAGGGACTAACCCCAGTGGAGCTCGACAAAGTCCACTCTCTACTTGAGATCTACAGTGACATTCTCTCTAAATTTGAAACTGACTATGGGCACATGAAGGTTGGACTCATACTATTGAAGTCATGAAAGCTCGACCCATATGCTCCAAACCCTATTGCAAATTCAAAGTTGAGGAGTTACAGATTCAGAAGGAGTCAAACAGTTGTTGGACTCTGGGTTGCTGGTACTTTCACAAAGCCCTTGGTCGTCCTCTCTTCTATTAATAAAAAAGAAAAATGGAGGTCATAGGGTAATTATGGACTACCATAAGCTAAACAACCTTACCAAAAAGGACAGCTACCCAATCCCCCAAAAGACAACGCTCTGGAACAACTATCTGGGTCCATGTTTTTCTCCAACATGGACTTGGCTAGTAGATACTGGTAGATGGATCTTTCTCCATAAGACCAGGAGAAGAGCGCTCTTATCTGTAATGAAGGCATTTTCCAACCCACTTGACTACCCCATGGGTTATGCCATGCACCTGCCTATTTCAGCGGGTGATAGATCACATTCTTCAGGATCTTAAGCTCAGCTGTGTGATTGTCTATCTCGATGACAACACAGTATTCTCCAAGACATTCAACGAGCATCTCATGCACCTAAAAAATGTTTTAACGCTTGCGGGCATCCAACATAAAGCTGAAACCCATTAAATGTACTTTATTTTTAGAATTTTAATTATCTTGAGCATGCAATCTCCCAAGATGAGACAAAACCTCTGCAAGATAAAGTCAAAAAAATATCTAAGATGCCCGCACCTAAAACCTTTGTGACATCCAGGTACTATTGGGCATGATGGGGTATTACCATCAGTTCACCCCAAGTTCTCCCAGCTTAGTGAGCCATTCATACGTCTCTTGGCTAGGAACACCCCCTTCTATTGGGGTACTGAAAAGGCCGCGTTTGTGGCCCTGAAGGCGCTATTGAAATAGGCCTACTCTCCGTCACCCTGACTATTGAAAGCCATTCATGTTGTTCACAGACGCCTCCAATTACGCTGTTGGAGCTATCTTGGCTCAATTGGATGGAAATGGCTTCGATTATACAGTGTCCTATTTTAGCAAAATGCTGTCAAAAGCTGATAGCAACTAAAGTGTCACTGAAAAGGAGTTCTTTGCCGTCTTGCTTGCTGTCAAATACTATCACTCTTTTTTATATGGGACTTCCTTCAAAGTGATTGCTGATCATGCATCCTTGAAGTGGTAACAAAATATGAAGGACCCCCGCTGGTAGGTTGGATCACTGGACTCTGAAGCAATAGTACTATGAAATGACCATTGAGTATGAGCTAGGATGAACCATATGAACGTTGGCGGGTTGACGTGACTGCCTATCCTACAATTTTGACAATAGTGAAACATAGAAGTTAAATGATCTCCTCAAGACTCCTAATGCTTGGGCGGATTTTTATGAACCTGTACAAAAGATGCTAGCATGGCAGTCCCACAACACCAAGGTGTAAAGTTGGAAGTTATACAAGAGAGTAGGAGTAAACTGGTTGCCATATATTCAGCTGTCTGAGTAGTACATGTGATTATGGAGTCTCACATTATCATGGGGAATGGTGGAGTATGCAAAACACATGAGTGTATTAAAGAGCGGTATTACTGGGAAGGCATCATGGATAACATAGCGGTAGTCTTGGATGCCTATCTGATCTGTAAAAAATAATTCAATTATAAAATCTGGTACCAGTATCAACCGACTACGCCCCAAAAACCCTTCCACACCATAAGTTTGGACGTGGTAGGTCCTCTCCCTCAAACTACAGGTGGCAATCGCTATATCTTAGTTGGAATTTGATCATTTCAACAAATGGGTTAAAGCTGTTTCTCTACCCTGCTCAGACTTCTAAAGCCACGGCCACCTTCTTACACCAGTACATCTTCACCCAGAATGGGTGCTTTCAAGTCCTCTAATGTGACAATGGGAAAATTTTACCTCCTGAGTTGTAAAGCTCCTCTCCAACTCCTTAGAAACACAACAACTCTTCTATGGCCCTATAACCCATCTAAAAATGGTGCCGTAGAAAGAGTCAATGGAACCCTGGTCTCTATACTCCATAAAATGGCTAACTTTGATCCTCTACATTGATCTTTACTTACCCAAAGCTCTCATGGCTTACCAGATTAGCTACCATCGCATCCTCAAGATGTCCCTTTTCCGTGTGTTGTATGGATAGAGCCTGGGGTACTTGTCCTTAAGCCAAGGACATTTTCACTGACAGAACTGACCCAGAGAAAGCCATGAAAATTGACCCAGCATATCATCCAACTGCAAGCAGAGGACATAACTAACTTGTTCAAGACGGTCAATAAAGAATGGCAAACAGCTAATGAGCTCTGGGATCTTCTCCCTTCTTTCCAAGTACTGACTTGATGTTGTATGATCACAACTGCATCACTCCTAGAAATGAGAAGCTTGTTTCTATCTGGGAAGGCCCATTTGTATTCAATAACAAACGAGGGGATGAGTATTCCATTAAGTCCCTTGCTTTTGAACTTACTATTAACCAAGTTCATGGGCAGTTCTTGCGATCTTACTCACCCTCTACCACTCTTGAAGGGGGTAATGTCAGACAACTACAAGTCTGATGTATAGAAAAGAGTGGTTTGGAGGTAAGTTATGAAAAAAATCGGCCAAAAGACCCTGGACAATTCTCAGTGGAACCCTGCAAATTGGGGCAAAAGCTTCTTCAAATACAAAATGGACTATTAATTATAAATCATTTAATTAGATTTCTATGACCACGCAGCATATTTCATAGCATCCATACAATGGTTCTCCCTCAACCACATCTAATTCTATTACAAAACCTAAGCGGGGACCTCCCCTTTTACAAGCGTGGCGGAGGTCCCCCAAGGTGCAATAATTTTAGCTAATGAGGATTGGCTAAAAATAAAAATCATTACCACAAGTGTAATGAATCAGGAGGCACCTGATCCATGCGTTGACTCAGATCGGGTGGAAGTCAATCTACATGTGGCCCTGGTTCAATGGGCATGAAATTTAGTAAGTTTGGAGCTGGGCGAAATCACCATCCCAAATCTGAATCACCTCCGCAAAATGATGATGGGCTTATGCAGGGCGTGGATGGTGATCTGGTGGGATAACGATTCTTTGCTAATGATGTGGTGGTCAGGGTTTGGAGGAGTTTAACAAAATGAAAAGCTTATTTGATGTTTGCAACGGGTTATTTAAGGAAGAAGCTGCGGCCCTGAAGGGCAGTTGTGTCTTCTATGAGAAATTAATGAATAAAGGATTTTGCTAAGCTCGAAATTTATTAAATTTATTTTAGTAAATAGTTGGATTGGATCTAGGTAATGAGCTCCACCAGTGAGCTTGGTGTGGCGTTGGCATCATTCTTGGCCCTTTCCTGGTCCTAGACCCTACTACTAATGTGCAGTGTAATGAGAGCAGTGGTCCAAGAATATGTGGCATTGACAAGACATGGCAGTCAGGTTTGGGGATGGGCCTCTGCTAGCCTGTACCCAGTATGGTCAGTAACTTGGCTCTTACTGCCCAATTCGTTTGTTGCGTATTGGCGCAAACCCGCCCATTACATTAGACATAACTCAAATATTTTCTTGTCAGTTTTGTGGGGCCCCCAAGAGGAGGAGGTGGTCCCAGGTGGGGAGGAATGGTACTGCCATGTGTTGATGGTGGTGGTGGTGAGCTTCTCGCTTATGTTCATGATAGGAGAAGTGATCAAAGTGTGTGGCTTGAGGCCCACAAGGAGGGAGGAATGCCAAGGGGGACCTGTATCCCCAAAAGGACGAGCAGCTTTTCCTATGGAGGCCTTAGAGAAGATTCACCAAGTGGTGTTGCGGATTCATTTTCAGGCGCGGTTGGCTCAAGCAATGTGTGGAGAGACCCCTTTCTCATCGCAGATCGTGCAGATTGTGGATGCACTACCTTTGGAACTTTCTAGGTGGGTGCAAGAGTTGTTTGAGGAGCAAGGACGCCTGCCAGGATCCATGGATGAGTGTGTGGACTGGATCAACTGGGCGGCTTATCTGGATAAGGCGCAGGACGAGGCATGGTCAGCTCTGTTGACCGTAGGATAGGGCTGAGGTTTGGTGGAGTAATATGGGCGGATTTTCACCCATTGGCAAAAGCAGCAAGAGTCTTGGATTTGCAATCATCGCGATTGTTCAGACAAGGGCTTCAGGTGGACATGTTGGCCGCCATGGAAGCTGCTAAAGTTCAGAGTTCATTGGTGGAGGAGATTGCTTTATCGATGCAGGTGGAAAAGCAATTGGCGTTGGCACGGAACTGGAGAGAGGATTCAATGTCCCTGGGAAGGGTCCAGTTGCATGTCATTGCTAACAGAGGACGAGGAGGCTGGCGGGGTTTTCCACCGAATTTCAGGAACATCCATGGGGGATCCAGTCAGGGTAGCAGTGAGGAGTCAGGAAGAGCAGGTCTGGGACCTGGGCAGAGCTATAGCCCTGACCTACTTTGCCCACAAATTTGCAATCAGAAAATGCTTCTAACATTAAACCTTCTTCTTCGCTTTATCCCAGGTTATTTATTATAGTTGAGCTATACTTACATGGCCAGACCAAGAAGGTGTTGGCCCTGGTGGATACAGGGGCTGAGGAGAATTATGTGTAGTTTGCCTTAGCAGAACGTTTGCAGTTGGAAATGAGAAGGGGGCCAGAGATGGTGTTCGCTGACGTATCAAGAAGAGCCCCATCATGGGTTCTGGAGCCCTTAGTTGTCATTCAGCAGAACCCTTTTTGGTTGAAAGAGGGTTTCTGTGCGATTCAGAATCTGGCCCACCCCATGGTACTGGGGATGCAATGGTGGCATCACTTCCAGCCATGGATCGATGTTTTGTGTAAAAAAATACCTTATCACCCCAGATTGGTCCTTGAATGATGTGGAAGATGGAGGTTGGGGGCAACATCCCGAGTGGATGCAGGAGCTTAGGGGGAATGAAGGAGGTAGAGCTCCCACCCAAATACAGTGACTTTGTTGACGTATTTGGGCCCATTGGAAGTTTGCTTTTTTCCTCTACGGGTTCATTTTCATTCTTGTCTCAGTTCAAAGAGGGTTCAGACCTCCCCAAGGGATGTCCATTCTATCCTCTAAATGAATGGGCCAGGGAAGCTTTGGAGAGCCATGTGGAGTCCATGTTAGACAAGGGTTTGATTGAGCCCTTCAGATCTCCGGTGGTGTCTCCCATGTTGTTAGTACCAAAGGCAAGTGGCGACTTACGCCCATGTGTGGATTTCTGACTCTAAATGTGGTCACGGAGCCAGATCCATATCTGATGCCACTTTTGAATGATATTCTTCTGATGGTTAATGGATGCGTGGTGTATAAAAAGCTCAACCTGGTGGATGCATTTAATCAGATTCTGGTGAGGCTGGAGCATCAGCAATATATGGCGTTCAAGTGCCACCTAGGGGTGTACCAATACCGTGTGATGCCATTTGGGCTGAGGAACGGTCCAGACGTGTTCCAACAGATGATTGACCATGTCCATGGGGGGATAATTGGACGTTGCTGTGATGCTTATATAAACAATATCCTAGTGCTCTCACGGTCCCAGTAAGAACATGTTCATGATGTTCAGGAAGTTTTGGGTGCGATAGGGCAAATGTGTTTGAAGTTGAAGCCCTACATGTGCGCGTTCAACCAAAGTTTGGTGACATTTCTCAGCAACATAGTATTCTGGAATGGATTGGGGGTGTTTCCGGATAAGCTCCAAGCAGTTTGGGCATAGAAGGCTCCCATGGGACAGATGGGGGTGCAAAGTTTTTTGGGTACCTTGAACTTCCTTCATTGGTTTGTGAATAATCTTTCCCAAATGGCCTTACCGCTTATACGTTTGACTCAGGAAGTTCCGTTCATATGGGGAAAGGAGGAAGAGTGGGCGTTTGAATTACTAAAGGGTAAGTTACTCACTGCCCCGGTGCTGGCCCATCAAGATCTGAGAAAACCTTTCGTGGTCAAGACAGATGCCTCAAATTATGCTGTGGGGGCGGTATTGCTTCAGGAGGTGGAGGATGGGTTGGAGCATCCCATGTGCTACTTCAGCCATAAGCTGCTCCTCACAGAAATATTCTACCCACTATATGATAAAGAACTGTTGGTGATGGCAGCCTTGCATGAATGGCAACATCACCTGCTCTATGTCTAGCATCCTTTTGTGATTTGAATGGACCACAAAGCCTTAGAGTACTATCTCCAACCCCAAAAGATGAACCAGCGACAAGCCAGATGGCATGTGGAGCTGGTCCGCTATAATTTCTGAGTGGACTACCAGCCTGGAGCTTCAAATGTCCTGGCAGATTGGTTGAGCTGAGATGGAGCTTTTGTGTATGAGAAGGGGGAATTGGAGGAGTTCAACACCACAAAAATTTTCCGTCCAGATCAGTTTGCAATGGTCGAAGATGGGGGGTGTGAGTTGGGGGGGGGAATTCTCTGGAAGCAGAGGAGCGCGGAGTTCACACGAAGGCTGAAAGTCAAGATGATGGAGGGTCAGCTGCACCAGTACCACGCGGATTTCATGAAGAGGGTTGGGGTGCTATACCACAAGTCACGTGTATGGGTACCCAACTCATCACTACAGTGGAAGGTAATCTGGGCTTCCCATGACCATCCGCTGGCGGGTCACCTGGTAGTGGGGAAGACAATGGAGCTGGTACAGTGGGAGTATTTGTGGCCAGGCCTTCATAAGGATGTCCAGAAGTATGTGCGGGAGTGTTTCATATGCAGTCAAAGCCATTAAGAAAACTGCCATCAGGTAAGTTGAATCCATTGCCAATACTGCAGACCCCTTGGAGTTCAATCAGTGTCAATTTAATAGTAGGACTCCTGAAAGTGCAGGGGAAGGATGCGATTATGGTGGTCATGGATAGACTTACCAATTACGCTAAATTCTTCCCATGCACTGGAAGTTTTTGGCAAATGATGTGGCAAGGGTTTTCATTAATGAGGTGTTTTCCTATCATGGCTTACCTGAGGAAATTATTTCAGATTGTGGCCCACAATTCATCTCAAAATTCTGGTCGAGTCTACTGGGAAGTTTGGAAATCAGACTGGGTCAGTCCTCGGCGTACCATCCACAATCTGATGGTCAAACGGAGAGGGTGAACCAGATACTTGAACAGTATCTGCGGTGTTATGTGTCTTATCGAAAGGATGAATGGGTATCATGGGTCAGATGGCCCAGTTCACATACAATAACCACTATCAATCCTTGTCAGGAATGTCGCCGTTTTTTGTGAACCATGGACTCAACCCAAAGTCAAACAGGGGATCTACGGGTGGCGTATGTCAGGGGGCGGATGAAGTGATTTGTACCATGTCAGAAATCAGGAAGACGCTATGGAGGGAACTTGGAGCAGGTGGTAGCTCGGCAGAAGTGGCAGGCTGATCAGCAAAGGGCGCTGGATCCGTCGTTTGAACCTGGGACTGGGTTCTGGTATCAGCCAAAAACTATGACATCCCTGTAAAGAGTTGAAAGATGGGTCCGAAATTTCTGGGCCCATACCAGATCATCAGAGCTAATAATTGGGTCACCTTCAAGTTGGATTTACCAGCAGGTTCCAGAGCCCACCCAGTGATTCACGCTTCCCAGCTGCAGGCTTTTGGGGATGAGGGGCCCAAGCACCCCAGTCCACTAAATCCTAGAGAAGGGGAGATCCCAGAATATGAGGTGGAATGGATACTGGATGCCAAGTGGGTGAGAGGCCAACAGCGGTTGTTGGTGAAGTGGAAGGGCAATCTGGTAGAGGAGTTGACGTGGCAGACGATGGAGGACTTTGTGCAGTGCCCAGAGAAGGTCTGGGAATTCTGGTCTTCACAGGGGGGTAACGTAACGGATCAGGAGGCACCTGATCCATGCATTTACTCAGATTGGGTGGAAGTTGATCTTAATGTGGCCCTGGTTCAATGAGCATCAAATTTAGTAATTTCAGAGCTAGGTGAACTTGCCATATCAAATCTGAATCACCTCCATGAACTGACAATGGGATTATGTGGGGCGTGGATGGTGATCTGGTGGGATGGCGATTCTTTGCTAATGATGTGGTGGTCAGGGTTTGGAAAAGTTTACCAAAGTGAGAAGCTTATTTGATGTTTGCAACGGGTTATATAAGGGAAGAAGCTGCAGCCCTGAAGGGCAGTTGTGTTTTCTACAAGGAATTAATGAATAAAGGATTTTGCTAAGCTCGAAATTTATTAAATTTATTTTAGTAAATAAGTCAGATCATATCCAGGTCATGAGCTCCACCAGTGAGCTTGGTGTGGCGTTGGCGTCATTCTCAGCCCTTTCCTGGTCCCAGACCCTGCTACTAATGTGCAGTTTAACTGGGAACAGTGGTCTGAGAATACATGGCAATGATAAGACATGGTGGTCAGGTTTGAGGATGGGCCTCTGCCGGCCTGTACCTAGTATGGTCAGTAACTTGGCTCTTACTGCCCAATTCATTTGTTGCATATTGGCGCGAACCCGCCCATTAAACCATGGTTACTTATTGCCTAAAACTAATTTCCCATCTGTCGTTCAGCCCAATTTAAGTAAGTTTTCCAATCTTTGATAGGCTAAATTTGCATATTTCCTTATTCAGACTGTAACAAGCCGTTTTGACTTATCATTGTATTCCCTTTGACCCTAAATACAGTTTAAATACTGATTTGTCAAATATTGAATGAGTTCATTTTTCTTTCCCCTGCAGCACTAATAAAACTATAAAAAATACAACTTTCTAGTTTTAAGTGGTCATATTTTTATTATTTTTTGGTTTCCATTCCCCACTTGTGAAGTTTAGGCCCAAATAGCACCACGAGTTTGAATTATAATAAAATTCAACAAGGGGGACCTAAACACCACAAATAACAACAAAAACTATGGAGGGTGGTGAGGTCTGTAACCCTCATAACCTTCTCATGGAAATAAACCTCTGGCTATCCACTAAAGAACTCCAGTTTGCTAGTGCTTTGTCTCGCCTCAAAAGGCTCGAGCATCACTCTCTACAAGGCCCTTATGGGGCCTTCCCTGATATCCATAGACCCCTTTTTAGGGACAAGTTTACTCAGGGTGAGAGAAGTGTTGCTTCTTTCCTCTTTATTTATGAAGTTGCTATGGAAGATGGAATGAACCATTTTAAAATCAAGTACCTCCTTCCCTGCATGAGTTGTGGCGCTCAAGAGATAGTGATTCCACACATGGCCACCCTCAGCACCTGTGTGGAGGTGAAGCAAGCACTTACTGAGGTTTTGGCTCCCTACAAAGTTTAAAGAAGCGAAATTAGGCCTTTATGTGCCTTAGCCTGCAACAGGGAGAATCCATTGTTTCTTTTTTCTGACCGCTTTTACAATAAAGCTCAACCCTTATTGCTTGCCAAAATGCTACCCCTAAACGATGCTATTGTGGCTATATTGGCTGGCTTAGCGTACCCTCCCTCCTTAGCAATGCATCTCTCTTCTGTAAAGCGCTTATTTAAAAGTGTATAAGATATCAAGGAAGCCTGCTAGAGGTGGCTGATATTCATGAACTTGTTACTATTCAAGGGTCTCTGAGCCAAGCATCTATGACAACTAGTTTAGCCTTTACTATGGCTGCTTGCCTCTGGAAGCTCCTGCGCATACGCAGTTGTCATCACTAACTGCTTCTTCTTCCATAACGATGATTAGATGGTAATGTCTGTGATGGAGCAATGCTCCCCTTTGTCTTCAGCTTGGAAAGCTCACTTGGTGAAAGAAGTCGTCTCTTTTCCCTGCCATCTTTTTCTTCAAAACGGCCATCCCAAGTGGTTCCAAAGCCTGCTCTTCAGCCTAAACCCTTTCTTGGGTATCAATCGCTCCCACTAACAATGAGTTAAGTGACTAGGACACAAAAGCCAAATTACCTGTTTTGCAAAAGCTCACCGCCACTGATTGACCCAAAGCTGGGTAGTTAAAGCATCTACGCTCACAAAGCTACCTCCCTCAAACTCTTATCCAGCTAACTCTAGATGAAACCCGTCTCCATGAAGAAGCATAATCCCACTACTTTGAAGATCAACAAACAAGCTGTTACAATTTCAACACCTCCCCCAAAAGTTAGTAAGGCGGAGGAACAACCCCAGGGCTTATCCTGCCATAAGGGAAGACCTGTACCTACTTCACCCCATATGGGCTCTCTAACATGCATTGATAACCCCTTTGATGATGAATCTGAGGGGGGTGATGAAGATGTGGGTCATTGAGTTCTAGGAGCCCCAAGTGAAGTGGAGGTACCCAACTGATTAAACCCAGAGAGTGTGGATTGGGTTAGGATACCCCACCAAACATATTTTTATCAGGTGTTGTGAGGCCTGAAATTTATTAATACCACCAGTGTCACTGACCAGCTCATTGTCACAATGATCCAAACCACTCTTAGTGTGTATACACGACATTCTATCCAGGATAATTCCCTTAAACTGCCAAACGCCTTTCTTCTAATCTCCAGCTGAAGGGTGTCCTCGCTCTTCCCCCCAACTTGGGTAGAACTTAAACTAAAGTGGAGGTCATTGTTAATAAAGTGCAGGTTAAGGCTATTCTCGACACTGGGTCCCCTGTGAACGTTGTGTAATCCAAACTCACAGAAAAAATTAAGTTGGCCCCTGACCTCAACTATATATAAAAGTTTGGAAATGAGGGGCAAAAAACACTCGCGCCATTGGGGCATAATCATCTTTACCCATCCAATTTTGGTATTTCTCCTCTCTGCCCCGTGGTGGCTTTGACCAACAATAACTATGATCTACCATTGGTACCCAGTTCATGCTTGAATATGAAGGGGTTATTAACTTTTTAGGGCTATCTCTTTTAGCTTAGCTATGAAGTTCCTCTTATTTTGACAAATAATGAACTTAACAAAAAAGATTATGCTTGCACCGTTAAATTTCCCTCTTCCAACTTATCATTACATTAAACTACAGCAGGACGGCATACAAAAATGTTGACCATCATTGGACGCCTTCAAGGGTATCTCTTCTATGCTTTAGAAGAGGTAGTAATTAAAACGTATGAACAACTGGTAGTTGATATTAAGATTAACCTACAACTAACCACAAATTCTTATTGCACCTAACTAGCATTGACAGAGTTAGTCCTTTCGGAGCCCAGAGTTTTACTGGACGTGCTAGACCCTGCCTATCAACGACCTATCAACCTTCTGCTATTAAATCTCACCAATAATTATATTGTTGTAAAAAAGCATCAAGAGATCATAAGGGGTATGCTGATTCCCCTGAAGAAATAGACTAAGTTCACTATATTGGATCTTTGGCTGATATGGGCTTACCAAGGACCAATCACTATACACTCTTCCTACTGTTCATATTTCTGATGAAATAACCCCTTCAAACTTGATAAGGTCCACACCTTCCTGGAGTTCTATATAAAGATCTTCTCTACCTCTGACACCGACTATGGGCACATAAAATGTTGGACTCATACCATTGACATGGGGATGATCGCCCTAACTGCTCCTAACCCTATCACAAATTAAAGTTGAGGAGCTACAGATTCGTATGGAGCACAAACAGCTGCTGGACGCTGGGTCATTTGTGCCTTCCAAAAGCCTTTGGTTATCCCCGCTCCTATTGATAAATAAGAAAAAATGGAGGTCATCTGGTAGTTATAGACTGCCACAAACTGAACAACCTCACAAAGAAGGACTTTTATACTATCCTCCAAAATTGATGACGCTCTGGCCCAACTCTCAGGGTATAAATTCTTCACCGCCATGGACTTGGCTAGCGAATACTGACAGATGGACCTTTCTCCTAAAGATCAAGAGAAGTGCGCCCTTATCTTCAGCAAAGGTTTGTTACAACCCACTCAGCTACCTCAGGGTTTATGTAAAGCATCTGCTACTTTTTAGCGGCCAATTGATTACATTCTTTAGGACCTTAATCTGAGCTGTGTGATTGTCTACCTCGATAATATCACAGTCTTCTCCATGACATTCAACGAGCATCTCACGCACCTAAAAGAGGTGTTTCAACGCTTGCAGGCATCCAACATAAAGCTGAAACCCATTAAATGTACTTTATTTATAGAATTTTGATTATCTTGAGCATGAAATCTCCCAATATGAGATAAAACTTCTGCAAGGTAAAGTCAAAGCAATATCTAAGATGCCCGCACCTAAAACCTTTGTGACATCCAGGTATTATTGGGCATGATGGGGTACTACCATCAGTTCACCCCAAGTTCTCCCAGATTAGTGAGTAACTCATACGTCTCTTAGATAAGAACACCCCCTTCTATTGGGGTACTGAAAAGGCCGCGTTTGTGGCTCTGAAGGCGCTATTGAAATAGGCCTACTCTCCGTCACCCTGACTATTGAAAGCCATTCATGTTTTTCATAGACGCCTCCAATTACGCTGTTGGAGCTATCTTGGCTCAATTGGATGGAAATGGCTTCGATTATACAGTGTCCTATTTTAGCAAAATGCTGTCAAAAGCTGATAGCAACTAAAGTGTCACTGAAAAGGATTTCCTTGCCGTCTTGCTTGCTGTCAAATACTATCACTCTTTTTTATATGGGACTTCCTTCAAATTGATTATTGACCACGCATCCTTGAAGTGGTTACAATATATGAAGGTTTCCAACTGGGCGGTTGGATTACTGGGCTCTAAAGCTCCAGAACTGTGATATTACCAATGAGCATTAAGCTGGAATGCGTAATATGAATGTTGATGAGTTGACATGGCTTCATGTCCTACACCTTGATAATAGTAAAGCAGAGAGGTTTCATGACCTCCTAATGACTCCTAACACGTGGGCTGATGAATATTGGCCATCATAAAAGATGCTTGAACGGCACTCTCACAACACCAAGGTGGAGAGCGGGAAGTTATACAAAAGAGTAGGAGTAAACTGGTTGCTCTATCTCCAGCCATCTAAGAGAGTACCCATGATCATGGAGTCGCAAACTATCATGGGCCATGGTCAAGTCTGAAAATATATGAATGGGTAAAAGAAAATACCACTGGAAGGGCATCATGGAGACCATAGCTGAAGTCCTGGATGCTTTTCTGACCTGCAAAAACCAACCCATCTTTAAGCCCATTATCAAAACCAACCTACGACGCCTTAGCAACCCTTCCACACTATAAGTTTGGATGTGGTAGGTCCTCTCCCTCAAACTACTGGGGTAATCATTATATCTTGGTTGAAATAGATCGTTTCACTAAATGGGTTGGAGCTGGGGCTCTTCCCGCTCAGACTGCTAAGGCCACTGCTACCTTCCTACATCAGTATTTTTTTACACGGCATGGCTTCCCCCAGGTCTTCCTTTGTGATAATGGAAAAAAATTTACCTCCTGAGTGGTAAAAATCCTCACCGCCTCCATGGGAGCACAACAACTCTTCTCAGTTTTTAATAACCCATACACCAATTGTGCTGTCAAAAGAGAAAATGGGACCCTGATATCTATACTTAGGAATATGGCCAATTCTGACCCTCTTCACAGGTATCATTACTTACCCAGTGCCCTCATGACTTACCATACTAGCTACCATTGCATTCTCAGGATGTCTCCGTTCCATGTGTTATATGGGAAAGAACCTAAGGTGCCTGCTTTACTAGCCAAAGATGTTTGCTGTGCTCAGACTGATCCTGAATAAGCCATGAAGAAGTTGGCACAGCACATATCTAGTTAAATCAGAGGCGTTGACTACTTTCTTAAAAACTGTCACTAAAGAAGGTTAATCAGCCAACGAGCTCTGGCCACCACTCCCTTCATTAAAAGTAGAAAGCTTGGTACTCTAATACACAACTGAATCATGCTTAGAAAGGACAAGTTTGGCTATATCTGAGAAGGCCCATTTGTAGTCACATATAAGCGAGGATATGAGTATCTATTTAGTCCCTTGATTCTGGCCTTACTATTAACCAAGTTCATGGGCGGTTCTTGCGATCTTGTTCACCACTATCACTCTTGAAGGGGATAATGGCAGACACTTACAAGTCTGATCTATAGAAAAGAGTGGTTTAAAGTTATGTGATGAAAAATCGGCAAAGACTCAGGTCAATTACCGGTGGAACCCCTCAAATTCGGGATAACACTT
>JAKSZP010015057.1:0-51426 GCA_022478985.1 Massospora cicadina
TAAGTGACCCCTTGTTCTTCCACTTTCCAATGGGGACAAGGTGAGTAAAAGGTAAGTGTTAACTTCTGCTCTGTGCATTGTAGTCACTCAGTAGCGTCATACAGGCGATTGGCAAGTTTCCTGGTCTGGTTCCCTAGTATCTGCAGCTAATAACTGCACTTTCAAGTTGTTTCTTTATGTCGTCATGCTCCTGAAGGAGCTCCACTTGTTTTTTGAGTACTGCATCCACAACAAGTTTGATCTCCATGGTTTTGGAAAGCTTAGCTGTTTTAGATGATTCTCCTTTGGCGCCATCCTGATATGCCATGGCCATGAATTGGAGAAATTTTGATTTATTTGAGATTGTTCATTGGGCCCCTTTAATGAGCACCACTGATATAATTTAGCGGTATTGTTGAGATACGCTGGTAGATTTTGCACAGGGTCAAGCCCACTGAGAATTTGGATGGATGATATGGGGATTGCCAGTCGTTGAAACACACTTAAAAATATATTAAAATATGGAGCACTTTCCCCAACGACACCTTTTTATTAAACTTAATATTTAGTATTAGATCCTCTCTGTTCCATTCTCACTTCTCTACTAACAATCCTCTCTGTTCAATATTCTCATCTCAATTATATATCAGCGATTTCAGTTGATACCAACCTTTTGCTTAAACTATTTGTTTCACTGTATTCTCATTGGTTATATAAGAGTCTATTATTCTTTAAATTCACTATCGCCCTAGTTTGAGGAGATCTACTAATTATTTTTCATACTTTGACATCACCTTACTGCCTGATTTAGAGGTGATTCACTGAACTTTTTGTCCAAAGCTCATTATTGCCCTATTGCCTTATGTCAAGGAAATCTCATCAATATTATAATACTACTTGGTTCAGCCAATCTCACCAATTCCACAATAATACTTAGGGCTTATCATCCAGTCATAACAGAATCTCGACATAGGCCAAAACTTTATACCTATGAAAAGAAGGGTACAAGTGAGTAGTACTGTAATTGTCATACTCTTCCAGTTAAACCTTAGCAACGGTCCAAGTGCAAATAAGCGATCATTTTAAATAGAGATGCAGCATCTTAAGGATGCAGGGCTGATAGACTAAATAAATGTCCTTAGGTATCACCCCTCCAACTAGTTATTGGGACAACAGAGTTCTGAAGGCTGTCCTTCAAAGATGCCTGAGTTGGGAAGAGGAAGCGAGTAGTCTTAACAAAAGATGGTTCAGAGGTCATTATATTATATTTATAATTTTGATATAAATAGGCCAGAGGTTCTCAAAAGAGAGTTGAAGTATTGTACAACTTGCTTGGGTGAAGCGGGTAGAGCTGAAAAGCAGGAAGGGTTTCCAGTAAATAAAATTAGTGGGACTTGACCCAAAGGTTCAGAGGTCCCACAAAAGATAGAAAGAACTTCTACAAAGGGCACTAAAAAGGTAGGATATAAAAGGTACTTTATTGTATTAATCGCTAGAACTTAAATAGTGGTAGGAGAATAAAGAATTAAGTAAGGGATATAAGAATTTTTGGCACATAACCTGTTGAAACTGGGAACAGAGAAGAATTTACTATCCAAGATCTTTTACAAAATAAAAAAGAAGTAGGCAACGGATAAAGGTATTCATGAAAATCAGGTGAAGTTAGGGATAATGTGCAATAAGCTGATATAGGTTTCATTTCCTACAATAAAGAATATAGTTGAGATAGGGAATATCAGCCTGGAGTATCAACTAGTGTAGCACTTTGATAGTTATTTTTCCAAATTTATCAGTCAGTGAACTTAATGATATTAAAACGGATTTAACCAACTCTAGATGACTTAAATTTATAATTACTGGAAAATTGGCCTGACAAAGTTGATTGCAAAATTAACTAACCTAAAATTCAGTTAAGTTTGCCTGAAGTAATAATCAAGTCAGAAGCCCCATTTTGAGGCTTCAACCAAACTTTCAAGAATCCAAATACTAGTGCAAAAATAAGGATATGACTGACGGAATATGGGTGCATTACCACAGATCCCTTGATAATTATTGTCCAGGTGACCCAAAGCTTGAGGGTGTTGGATAATTACCTTTGTGCTTCTCTTGGTCAAGAAGTCTTATACCAGATACTTAGTCTGGTGAGGCAATTCTAAAAAACTACCAATAATACTTAAAATTGGGAAAAGAAGAAAAATAAACGTTTATTAGCTTAGTAGCAACAATATAAGTGAAATTGAGGGAGGTGTCTTATTAAAAATCAAAAGAATCCAAGCTTAGGTCTATAATTCAAACGAATCAAAGATTCTGCAGCAGCCCACTTATATCAGTCAAATAGGCTATTCTCCCTTCATGGATTGGGTTTGAACCCCAAGATTAGATAGCTCTGAGGGAGCATTAATTGACTGCATAAGTCAGGGTAGATCCCCAACTTTGAGAGTCATTGAATTTCGTTGAGGATTATCCCTGACAGAAGTTTGGGTTTTTGGTCAGATTGGGTTAGTTTCCTTCAGCTGGAACATCAAATCTATAATATGGTTAGGAATCCCAACAACAATTCCCTCTATATCTTGGTGAAGGGGGAAAATGGATGGAGAAAGCGACTATGTACTTGATTTATTATGGTATTCTGAACAATCTCTACAATTGAGTGTTTGTTGCCCTATTTATATATGACTCTGTAAGGCCCCAACCAGTTGATTCCCAATTTGGTTAATGACCTCCAGGCCAAAGATGGTAGAAAAGAACTAAATCACTTGGTTGGAAGGTGTGTAGGGGCTCATACTTATCATTAAAGTGAGTAGTTTCTCTATTGGTGGTAGCAGACAGGTTTTTGGAAGCCAGGGACTGATGTCAGAAAATTTCATTTGCAATGCTTTGCATAGTGAATTCAGAGGCTTTGGGGGATTTTTGGTCAAGAATAGCCTAGACTTTAGAAGGAAAATGGAGATTTCTGCCATGAAACGCTTGGAAGGGCGACATCTTAGTTAATTGATGATAGCTAATCCTATAGGCCAGAATTTCATTAAGAAAATATTGGGGCAAGTGAAGGGTGTCAGTCATAACCATTCTATGGAGGGTTGCAGTTAGAGTACCATTTTCCCGCTCTCCCATTCCATTGGTTGCAGGATGGTAGGGGGTGGAGAATACCTGTGTGATTTCCATCAATTTGTCTAAATCTTTCACTAGCGCCGATTAGAAATTTTGCTCATTATTAAAAAATGATGTTAGGGCACCCATGTTGGGTGTTAATCTGATTATACAAAAAAGTGGCGGCAGCCTGTGCTGAAGCTGAGGGTAGAGATACTGCTTTGATCCACTTAGTGAATGGTCCACGGCTAGAAGGAGGAACTAATGACCATTAGAGGCTTGAGGGGAAGCCCCACAAAATCAATGCTAATAGTATGGAATGGTTCACAGGGTGGAACCACTGGATATTGATATTAGGGATTAGGTCCAGCTTGGATTTTACATACCAGGCAGGACTCATATACATCCTGGATTTAAAAAAGCACTCCTTCCCAATAACATTGGTTTTTGAGCCACTGGTAGGTTTTCCAAGTTCCTCCATGGCTGACTTGCTAATGTCCCTCCAATATGACGTCAGTTCTAGATGAAGGTCGTACATAGGGCACCCACTTTTTTAGCCACAAATTTGCACAATTGGCCGTTCTTGACTTGTAGATTTTCCAAGTTCTTTATTAGTTCCTTTTGAAGGGTCAGGGATTCACTCTTCCATAAATATGATTGGGGTAGGAGGTTGTAGAGTTGATCCTTTTCAGGGTCAGTTAAAGTTAATAGGGGGTGCCAAGATAAGCAATCCGCATTTTAGTGGATAAGCCCTGGTCAGCAGATAAAAGAAAAGTCATTTTTATTTTAACTGAGGTAAGCCGACCAGGGGACAGACATTACCAAATATATGTGAAACTAAAAGAATAACTAACAAATATAAAATTAGGCACCCCAGGGTACTCAAGTTACCCCTGTTGCCAGCGGGACTGCCAGGTATGGGGGTTGGTGCACTACTCTGAGGGGGTTTCCCCTGCTATGGAGCAGGTGTGAAGGAAAGGGTCTGTGTGGAGGAACCAGCTTGGGAACCATGGTTCTATGAGCGCTTTTTGTCTTGGTCTCATATATCAATAGAGCCAGGCTTGGAAATGCTCTAGTAAGTGGACATGGAATCTGTTAATAATCCCATGAATGGTTGGGACCGTGCTTTTGAACGCATCTAATGCAATTGTGTGTATTGTCCACATTACAATGGGTATTTTTAGGGAGCGTAGGGTAGATGGGATTGGTGACTCAATCTGGAGCGCGAAGATACTTTTTGATATCGAGAATTCCTGTTCATTTTGAATCTTGAGCAGGCGTGCGACTTCCTACCATATAGCTTTGGTTGGGGGGCATGTTTCTAGGCGGTGATGTAGGGATCCCTCCCCTCCACATACTGCACATGTTTTGTGGAGGCAGTTGGAGCGGTCCGCCACCCTATAAATCTTTCTCAAACAACGCCAGGCGGTTGCTCTTATCCTTGGCTGTAGGAGTGGGTGGTGTGTCATTTTCCATATTGCTTTCTGTGTGGTTAAATCATAAGGAATGTCCAGCGTATCTAGGTATTCTATCCTAGCTATGCTTGGGGTTGTTGCGAGCATATCCCTCTTGGGGTGGTTTTCTGGGTTTCTTAACTTGAATTGGGGGCTGGGTCGTCCCCTTCCCTGTATAGTACCCATGTTCTCTATGGTCCATCCCATATGGGGGATAGTTCTGAGGATATTTTTGAAATGAGGGGAGGTTCCATGCGGACCTGTTGCAGTAGGGTGCTTGGAAAGGTATGAAAGTAGTCTGGGTGGACTATGTGGGTTGGTTAATTTGAGCGCCTGTGCAAAGTTAGTCCTTGCTGCTCTGGACCAATGTTGTTGCGGGAGGTCTGGAGCAAGGAATTCCTTTATCCAGGTACCTAGGATGTGATTGGCATGGCTCTCAAATCTATTAGTCCCATGCCTCCGCTTGAGCGTGGACCAAATAGTGTTTCCATCCGTATAGGAGGGTGAGAGCCAGGCCACAACCAGCCCTGGATAAGCGCGCGAATTGAGGTTATAAAGGTAGGTGAGAAGGCTATCGCATGGGCCTGGTACCACAGTATTGGGAGGATGAGCGAGTTAGCAACTGTAACTCGTCCTGTTAGTCCTGGGGTTCTCCCCTTGAGGGAGGCTACGCGTTTGGATACCCGTTGTAACAGGTTACTTTCCATTGTCTCATTAGCATATCCCCCTGATTCTAGCCAGATTCCAAGGTGTCAGACAGGAGTGGTGGTGGGAGGTGTTGCAAAGGGTAAAACAATTGGGTTTTTTCTTTGAGTGTTGGTGCGAGGTTCTGATGTTGTGGCCCAATTGTTTGTGTATTTTCCTAAGAGGATGATTTCTGTCTTCCTTTTGTTGAGTGATGCATTGCTCACCTTGAAGTATTCCTCTAGAGTGTGTTCCAGCTGTCGGGCATCTTCATTGTTTGTTATACCTGCTATGAAGTCATCCGCAAAGGCCAGTATCTTGACTGTTGGTTGTCCTTATGCGGTTATCCCCTTGAGATGTGAGTCAGTTACTCAGAGGAGTGGGTCAAAGCTGAGATTGTATAGCAGTGGGCTGAGGGGATCCCCTTGTTTGAGCCCTCTGTGTGGTTTGATATTGTTTGTTAGGAATCCAGGGCCGCGTACAGCCATGGTTGCAGATTCTGTTAGGAGCATCGCCCATTTTATGAATCTAGGTGGGAGTTTGAAGGCATATAGACATTCTTTTTAGGTATGGCCAGCTAACACGGTCATACGCCTTTTCCTGATCCAAGAAGACCAGGGCACCAGTTGCTTTGGATTGACAAATGTTTGAAACAGGGTGAATGTTGTTCCAGATTGAACGCCCTGGTATAAACCCAAACTGGTTGGGTGATAGGACATCAGATGCAATTGCGCCTAATCTAGCTGCTAAATTTTTGTTAGATCTTTTGTGTCAGTGTTGGAGAGTGCAATTGGGCGCCAGTTAGACAGGTCCAACTTGTCACCCTTTTTTAACAAGGTTATAGCGTAGAATTCATGGCCTCCTGACAATAGGCGTGTTTCCAACAAACTCTGGTTCATTGACGCCAGTAGGAGGGGGGCAATTTGTTAAAAATATTTTTTGTAAAATTTGTAGGGTATCCCATCAGGCCCTGGGCATTTCCTACGTGGTGCACCACGAATTGTTTCTCAAAGCTCCTCCCATGTAATAAGGGATAGTATATTGTAATTTGGTGGTGTAATTTGTATCTTGGCAGTTTGATTAAATTCTTTAATTTTTTGTAGATCTGTTGGCATATTGCGATATAATTCGGTGTAATAGCGGTGTACTTCTGCCTTGACCTCCTCAGGGTCAGTTGCCACGGTGCCGTTGGTCTTGCAGACCTGTGTGCACGTGGGCTGGTTTTCACAGGAGTGGAATTGGCAGAAAAAGTATGTCAAACAGGTTTCGCCTTCCTTTATGAACTTACCTTTGTTCAATACTTTGATTCTATGTTGGTGTCTAAGGATGAGATTGTTAAGTCAGGCAGATATTTCTGCCCATTTGCATCCCCAGTTGGGATATAGCCAGATCTTGGAGTATTTATTTCCAGGTGGTCTAGTTCTGCCAAGGTACGCTTGATTGTGGCTGTGTCCGCGGTGTACTTGCGTGATGCAATATGTCAGGTTTTGTTGATTAAATCTTTCTTGAAATTTTCCCATGTTCCGATAGGATCTGAAGTGAATGGGGCTGTGAATTCTGGGTTTGTAGCCTTGTTTTCAACCCAGTCAGATATCTCGAACAATTTTATATTTTCTGGGTGAAGATTTCTCCAAGGCGACACCTGTGTTTGGGATTGGGTTGGCGCTAACTACGCCATAACTAATTGGTGATCAGAAAAATTGATCCTTTTTGTTGTAAATTTGGAGATTCTTTAGTGGTGGGATTGTGGTATGAGAATGTGGTCAATACGACTCATTGATATGAGCAGTCCCTCGTGTATGTTGGGTCTTGTCATGTGGGGAAGGATTGGTGAATTGGGGGGAAGAGCATCCTGTAAGCCAAGAGATGCCTTCATTGTGCGATATTCAATGTGTCCAGGTGGGTATCCCCTGGGATTAGGCCATCAATCTGTATTGGGGTTATCCCAGCAGTTGAAATCGCCTAACATGATGATATCTGGTGGGAGGGTGAGAGTAGAAATTTTTTCAAATTTTTTTTCTCTCAGTTGCAGTGCACGGTGCATAGATACATGCTAACGAAATTATTTCATCTTGGCATGTGATTGTTGCTACCAGGACTCAACCATGCAAGTGTGATGATGAATTTGTAATTTTAAATTTTTTGTTGTTTTGGACTATCACCCCACAGTGAGACGTCCATACTGATTGTGATGGTGTGACCCTGATTGACCAGGATTCTTCTTCCCCTTGTAGGCAGTGGGTTTCTTGGATAGCCAAGATGTCTACAAGAGGTTTTTGCAGGAATGCCAGCTTTTTGGCTTGGGATGTATGAGCCCTGGCTCCCGCAATGTTTAGCATCCCTATTGACACTGAGGTTCCCGTGGCGCCTCAGGAGTGGTTGGGAGGGCCCTCTGGCCCTATCCCACCGCTGCTCATTTTGGCCATGCTCTATGTCTGTACTCCAACTCTTTCACTGCCATTGTTGGTTCCTTGATCTGACCCAATGATTGAATTGCGGTTTTTTACATTTGCGTCAACTTTTCCTGCACAGGTCTCATGTTGATTTGATGAGGGTTGTTTATTGGATTTTATATTTTTGAGGTTCAACTTTGTTGCATTGTGCACCGCATTTTCACCCAAATTGCGGTTGCATTGTTCCTCAGTATGTGCATGACTGATGACGCTTTGTGGCTCAGTCTGGTTACTGTGAAAATTTTTGACCTGGGCATATTGTTCTGATTGGTTGGTTAAGTAATATCAAAATATCCTCCCAGATTTATCTGGGGTTGATGGTGGATTCCACGTGTGCCGCTGCTTCAGCTGCTGCTCTCTTGCGGGCTTTTTGTGCTGCTTTACGCTGTTTACTTGTAACTGGGTCCACAATGGAGTATAGTCCATCTTCACCCCAGCGGAATGGGTGGTGGCCATCAGTCATTTTGGCGAAGTTTTCATTATCTTTGTCTATAGCTTCTTCACAAAAACATTTTCCATTAAGCCCTCTTTTACAGGGCATGCATGTTCCTTGTGGCCCAGTGAGCCACAGTGGTTGCAAATGGGTGGTGCGCGTTCCAGTGTAACTCAGAATGCAGCTGACTGGCCCCCATCTGCGAAGTGAAATTCTGCTGCGTGGGGAATTCTGGATAAATCCTCTTTCACTTCTGGGAAGGGGTTGATTACAGCAATAGCTTTGCCCGTGCACAGATTGGGCATTAAGTGAAATCGCTGTGATTTGAGTTGTTGGATTTCTCCATAGGCCACAAGACCTTTGCAGAGCTCCTCCTCAATTACCTTATGAGGAAGGTTGGTGGGGAGTGAGTCAAAGGAGATGAATAAAATTTTTGCTTTGTTCCATCTGGTGTGCGCGGTGCGCACAATTTTTGCCCTCAGGGAGGGCAATTTCCACGCAGATTTTTGCTGTGGCATTGGCTTCATCAGCTGTTTCAAAACCAATATCAATCCAGCTGTGGCCCATGTTGTTGATGGCTACGTACACCGCGTGAGGAAAAGTGAGGGTTGTGCCTCACATGTTTTCTCCCACAGGGTCAGTGACTCATCCCCAAGGAAGAGTCTGATCCCATGTTCCACCTTTGACAAAGGTTGGTTGAATTGAATGTACATGTATTGCGCGTGCTTTACAGTAAATACCATAAACCCAGACAGTGTCTGAGTTTGCAATTTTTTTACAGCTTGGGTTCCTGGTCCCCCTCCAGGGCGTTTCTTGCCCCTTAGTTGCACCATTAAGCGCACCGCTTGCTGCGACGCTCGCCCATGTTGTATTATTTTTTGTTATTAAAGTCGCCCATCTTTCCTGTGTGTGATTATCCAAATTTGCTGTTCAAATCAAATCGTAGTAACTAAAGTGATTGTTATGAGAAAGAAAAGCACCAGATAAAAGAAAAGTCATAGTTTTGAAGTTTTAACTCCCATCAGTATAATCTCCAGTTGGGGGTTCTTCATTTGCTGTAACCATTGTATGGAAACATGAGCAGTAATGATGGTGAAATTCTTCCCATATATAATAAGATCGGAAATTCTTGATAGCCAGTAGGATTGCCATGCATTCACGTTCTGTAATGCTATAATTGCATTCAGCTTTGGATAAGGTCTTGCTATAGTAGGCAAAAGATGGTCCACTAAGTTTTCGTCATGTTGAGATAGTATAGCTCCAATGGCAATATCGCTAACATTGGTAAAAAGGAGAAAGGGCTTATCAAAAGTTGGATGAATATGTACTGGTGAGTGGGAGAGAGATATGTAGCAGATCAAAGGCCTTCTGTTGCGCTTCCTTCCACTAGAAGGGTATACCTTTCTTCAGAGATATACAAGAGGCTCAGAGGTGTCTGCAAAGTTAAAGATAGATTGGAAATAATACCCCACCATCCCTAAGAAAACTTGTATGTCTCATAGAGATTTAGGGGGGCCATCTTAGCAATGGCCAAAACCTTGTCATCCATCAGATATTCCTTCTTTAATGACCTTATGGACCAAAAAATCCATCTCACTCTGAAAGAAAAAGCATTTTGATGGCTTTATTTTGATGACAATTGCCATAACCACTGATAGACTTGACTGAGGTGATCTAGATGTTTGGTAAAGGTTCTCAAAAAAAGGTATTATTGTCGAGATAAACTAGCACACAGTATCATTTTAAATCGCCTAGGAGTCCGTCCATGGCGCGTTGGAAGGAAGCAGGGGCGGTACATAACCCATGAGACATTTGAGTGGGCTTGAATAGTCCTTCACTTGTGATGAGAGCGCATTTTTCACGATCTTCTGGTGACAAATTTACTTGCCAGTACCCACTGGTGGGATCCATAGCTGAGAAATAGTGGGACCCCAGCATCAAGCGTAAGGAATCATCTATATGCGACATTAAGTAGCTGTCTTTTTAAGTGATATAATTGAGGTGGTGATAAGACCATTACAACACGGTGGCCACCATCCTTCTTCCAAATTTATAATAGTGGGGAAACCCATGGGCTTTTAGAAGGCACTAATAAACCAGCCTTCAACAGTTGTTGTAACTCTAAGGCTACTTGAGCTTCCTCCACTTTGTAATTTTGATATGGCTCAGATTTGAATAGAGGGTGAGCCTCAGTCTCAATTTAATGAATTACCCCAAACATTTTCCCATAGTCACTTGGTCCTGAGAAAAATATCAACATACTCCTCAACGTTCTGGCATTCGTTATGAATGAGATTGTCTCCAATTCTACTTTCAACCAGAGCTATGGTAGTTAGGGGATCAAATCCTAAATCCTGTAACAATACAAAACAACTCACATCGGCAATATTCTCAATGGGACATAATTTTACATAAGCAATAGGGGCATGATGAGGGACTTCAGAGGGTTTCAGTGGTTAATTTCCCTAATAGAATAGAGGTAGAATTCCTATAGGAAGGATCCAAAATCCCCAGGAAGGTCAACACTTCTTTGATGGAAGGGTTTTGATGTTCACTAAGCTCCAAAATTTGATTTGGAGGGGTGAGAATTTGAGTCCCTTTTTTAGCACTAGGTGGTCCCAACCTACAGGGGGGATACACTGATCTTTATTTAATCATGCCTGAGCTCCTAAGAGCTTGAGGCGAAGGAAGGGGTAAGTGGAGGTGTCAAGAAAGGGTGGAATTAAGCTTTGCCAAAGCCATGTGTCTGCTGAAATTGACCTACTGGCCCATGGTGACATGGTAAATACTCTCAGAGCCATCTTGAAATGAACCTGAAAGTGGGTGATCATATGGGGCAGCGTCCACAGAGTGGAGTCAAAAGCAGCGCAAAGATATGAATTATGAATAGTCCATAACACTACGCCAAATGACAGGATCCTCAATGGTTGAGAGCAATTGGGGAGTGAGAGTTTGAACGTGAAGTTCTGAAAAGGGTGCGCTACCCAGGGTTCTGCTTGCAGGAGTTCATGGACCTTGCTCCAGAAAGGGGCTATGAGGGGGCAAGTAAAGAAACGGTGGAGGTGGGTGTCTGTCAGCTCTGCACATCGTGAGCAACTCTTGTGCTGGAAGGTGGGACCAGTTCGATCCCCTGTCCTGTATGAGCAGTGTAGAGCACGCCACAGCATGTTTGACATTTTTGCTGATAGAGCAGGATGGATAACTTCCTTACAGAGCGCCTTGAGATCAAATTCCACAGCGGGGGTAAAAGTTTAAGGAGACAAGGCCTCATTGGGGGTCTGTTTAAAGGTGGAGGTGGGAAATAACAATCCTTACATTGTGAACCAGGGTGTGATGCTGGGGGCTGATCCCAGGGACACTCCTTTTATAAGGGAAGGCGTGGTACACCCGTACTCCTGCCCTCTTAAGTGCAAGGAGATCCTGATTCCAGTAAAAACTTGATGAAGGTTTGAGGCGGTGGCCTGGATGGTTTATTAGCCATTCTCCAACAGCTGTTGGTGAGGTCTGTGGGGGCCCTAGAGAGGCCACTAAACCCTGGCGTAAGACTGGAGCCCATTGTGGCATTGGAGCCATATCCCAGCAAATGACGGGCTTAAGGAATCCCGTCAGTAAGAAGTGGCATGAGACCTAGTGTCCAAAAGACCTAGGCCCCCTTCACTGCAGGGTTGGGATATTGTGGTCAGAGCTGTGGGTGGATGGTTGGATCCCCATATCTAACAGCGAAGTATCACATTCAACCTTGTGTAGAAACTGTCTGTAAGGGGCAGACACAGTGAGGAACCATGGCTTTGATAGAAAAAAATATTTTCCATCAGGGCGCGCCCCTGGGGGTGATATGCCGCTGGCTCCAGCTAGCTCTATGAGCATTTATTGCATTAAGCATGCAGTCCTCATTATCCTTGATTGCGACCCCTTGTGATGTGGTGAGGACACCTAGATGCCTAAAAGTGCCCCAGGTAGGTTCCAAACTAAAAGGCGGAGGAAAAGATGGGGTATCAACTTTCACTATAATGGTTTTAGAAGTGTTAACTCTTGCATTGGACGCCTTGGAGTAGCGATCCAAGGCCTCCATGGCCAAATCTAGGCCCTTTTTGCATCCAACTGCCACTGCTGTGTCATCAGCAAAGGCTATGGCGCGGGTGGGGGTTTCCTGGAAACCTGAATACCCTTCAGCTGTTCCTGGATAGGGCCAGAAGAGGATCCAATGCTATGTTGAATAAGATTGGGCTCAGTGGATTCCCTTGCTGGAGACCCTGTTCAACCATAAACGTTGCTGTAAAGCCTGTTGGGACAGTACCCTTAGTGTAAAGCTGGGTGTAAAGCGCTGATAGCCATGTCCTAGCTTGTGGTGGGATGTGGAGGCGGCTTAGGGAGGCATCCAGATACTTCCAATTTACTCGATCATATGCTTTTTCTATAATCAGAAGCGCCACAAAACCATGCGTTTGAGACGAGGTGGCTGACAGGGTTGCTAGAAGCTTATTGTAATTGTTCCAAAGCGATCTCCCTGGGATGAAGCCATGTTGAGCTATGTTGAGACGTGGTGCTGCCCACTTAGTCATGCGGTTTGCTAGAAGTCAAGTATATAGCTTGTGGTCTGTGTTCAATAGTGATATTGGGCGCCAGTTTGCAAGGTCTTCTCGGCTCACTTTCTATGGATAAGGGTCATAATTAATCCTCTTGAGTCAGGAAGTACTACCCCTTCTGCCAAGAGAGTCTAGAAAAGGGGCTGGAGGGCCTTTGTAACTGCAACAGGATCCACTAGAAACACCTCAAATGGTATACCATCTGGGCCTGGGGCCTTCAGGCGTGGCTGTGGAGTAGAATGTCCATTACTTCTTGCTGTGTAGTTGGTGCCAGAAGTTCTTAATCCGCTGAGTAATTAATCAATGGTTCTGGAGCCCCTCCAATGAACTTATGAATATCTTCTAGGATTACCCAGGAAGCCTTGAAGAGGGCTGAATATTAATGGTGGATCTCACTGGTGATTTCCTCCTTGTCTGTGGTGACTGTGGTCCCCACTCTCAAGGTTGCAATCACCTGATCCTTTGAGCGGGCTATCTGCTTCTGGTAAAAGAAACGGGTGGGCCTTTCCCACTGGGTGTAGTAATTCTATAATGTGAAGTTTGCTGCACGTTCTTCTTGCTCAGTAAGTTTCAGCTGGTATTTGGGCCAATTCCCACGCCTCCAACCATTGAGAGGGATGCACCAGTTTACAATTCCTTTCAAGGGTCTTATTCTTGCTTCAGCCCGTATAACTTTATCTTGGGCCACCGTCATTTGAGCCTTAGCACAATTGTAGACTACTTTTAGGATCCTTGATTTTATATTAGCCCATTTTTCTTTTAAAGTTCGCAAATGAGGTGAGGCCAGGTGCTCTGGCTCACAAATGGCTGCATTTATCCTCTCTCTTGAAAACTGGTTGTTCAAGAGCCCTGGAGCAATCCTTGGCCAAAATATTCTCAATGGTTTGAGGATTGTTGTCAGGATCACTATGAGGGATCTATGATCACTTATAGTGTTATCTCAGGTTATGGGAGAGGAAACTCGACCCACCAGCAAGGGGCCCACTAGGGCCATATCAATCCTTGAAGTTGATATGAATTCCTGACCCGCACCTTGGATTTGTGATATACAGCCAAGGCCAGACGCTGATGTGGAAGGGCACCTGTGAATCCACATGACCTGAGGAAATCCTGAAGCTGAGCAGTACCTCATCTGTCTTGTGTTAAAGGAAGAAATGTGTCCCGCACCTGACTTAATATTGTATTCAAATCACATATAAGCACTGTATTGCGTGGGAGTTGTAGTAGAGCAAGTTTCTCCATAAGACGGTCCTGCTCCAGGCCTGCGTTTGGCAGGTATATGCTTGCAGCAAGAAAAAAAAACTAAGGGTTAGATAATTTAGCTAAGATAAAGCGATCATCAAGGTGTTTCAAAAATTGGTGGGGGTTTACCCAGGGGTTGAGGATAATAAGGCCTTTATAGTTTGTCCAACAAAAGTTACAACCAAATTGGTCATTCCATGCTTCTATTTCAGAGGGTGGGACATGGGGCTCCTGGACGGCTGCAATATCCACGCAAGTCAACCAGAAGTTGTGGAGAAGGCGAACTCTCCACTTTGTAATCTCGCAGCTCATTAGAGTTAATGGACTACAGGGTCAGAGTGTCCCACTGGGGCCTCATAGCTGCCCCCTTTATATCCCAGGGGGTTACCGGAACTTAAACCTGCATCTGTAAGTCTGCTCAGTTTAAGTCCTTGAGCCTGAATTTTAGCAATAATTCAGGCAGATCAACATGGAGGAGGGGATTATTTTGAGCTGAAGGTTCTGAGGAACCTGTAAGTCAGCCCAGGATACTATCCCACACTGCTCTGCACGGGAGTATCCTGAGGGCGCATCATGGACTCCTCCATTTGGGCATTCTCTGAAATATCAGAGTTCATTTTCACCTCCTTCAATACAGAGAATGAAGATTGAGTTGCAATTCCCTTAGATGGTGGGGGATGATGACTTTAAGCCTCTACCTCTACTTGGGGTACTCCATACCTGCTCCACTCTCTGAGTTTCTTTTGGTACCAAATTAGTTTTAGATGACGCCCCTGAACTAGCTTCCTTTGGGTTAGCTTTATGTGGAGCAGATTTGTGTTTATTTTGTGCTGGTGAAGGGTCTAGAAACTTAGTAGGGGTGCCAACTGGTAGGAGGTTTCCAGCACTAAAGGTGTAAAGTTGTGCTACTGGCTGTGCCTGCTCAATGCCACCCAAAGGGCAGCAGGTGTTAGATCCTGTACTGGTGCCCACTGGGTAGGTTGCAGGATCACCGCTGCTGCTGTGTGAAAGCGTTTCTTACCTGCCACTGGGACTTGGCTACTAGATGAGAGAGCTTGCTTAAGAGCCATACAACTATTATATAGGTGTCCCAAATCATTACATCACGAGCAACGTGGTTGTGCCTGGTCTGGGTCAATAAAAAGATCTCTGAACAAGATCCAATGACTGCAACGCGTGGGGTTACCTCCATGTTGTGGGCCATGATTGGGTTAGGGATAAATGATGCTCTAGCAATATGAGCCTATGGGTTGGGGCATAGTAGGCTGGTGCGCACAGGTCTACTGATAGAACTGACCCAAATTCCATCAATCCCCTATGAAGCGCAAGATTTAGAGATTCTGGGTCCACTGTAGTTGGTAGATTTGAGAAAGTTACCCAGGAAATTTTCTTCAAGTTAGATCTAGTTCTCAGTACCCAAAGAGTGCCATGTGGAATGTCAATTGTAACTGAGGCTGCATGGTCTGCATTTGCTGCAGTTTTAAACCTACATCATTATATTGGATTTCCACTACTTCATGAATGGTGGCTTTCACTAAAAAGGCTATTGCTATTGCCTTAAAATAGCTAAAATAATCTTTTGTATAAAAATCAATAGGATTATTCCCATAGTAATCTCTAACTGCATGGGCAAGAGTGGACCTAGGGAGTGCCCAATGTGAGCGAGTTTCCACCCATTTCTTCCTAACTTCAGCCACAAAAGCAGCTTTACAAGGGTCAATTGTGGGTGATGCAGGCACTAGCTTTTTCTGCCATGCACCTGAGGCATCCTTCATTCGCATATACTTGTTTACATTTAATTTTTTTAAATTTAAATTTAGTAAATTCCCCATGGGGAGCCCCAGATGGAGGCGCTGGCATTCCTCTGGATTTACGCACTGACCCCTGCTGGGCCTTCCATATTGGTACTTGAATTTTAGCAGATTGATTAGAAGTACCTTGTTTGGACTTATTCTCTGACAATTGATTGGAAATTTTGGACCATCATCAAATCAATTGATTACTCAGCCTTCTTCCGACCATCATCAGATACTGGTAGGAATTTTTCAGCTGGTTGATTGTCTATCTGGATAGTTTCAGTTGAATTCTAAGTTTGATTTTGTTTTTGATGAAAGTTACGGCTAACTGATGTGCCACTTACTGTTGATTCAGTTGAGGCGCTTTGGTTGCCTTCCAAATCATTAAAATGACAGCCAACTGATTCACCTATTCCCGTAGACGCAGTTTGGGCGCTTGGTTTATTTTTTAAGTAGAAAAATGATGGCCAAATGACTTAACTATCACTGACGATTCAGTTTGGGTGCCCAGGCTGATTTTGAAGGGGAGGCGGTTGGCAAAGCCATCCCAACCCCCTGCGCGGTATTGGGAGCTGCAATATTCCCTGCTACCGTGGTTAAATCCTTAGATGCGCCTCCAAGGTGGGGCGCACTAATTGGTTGACCCTCAGTCAACACAGAGTTGACTGGGGTATACTGTAAAGTGATGGTATCTTTTGTGATTCCACCTTGAGTGATTAAAATTTGATTTGCATCTGCTTTTGCAGCTGCAGTTTTGGGAGTGGGTTGTACGGGTTGACGCACAAGTTGGCAACCTAGGGTTTTGTGATTTAGGAGTGATTTAAGTGAAATCTGATACATCAGAGGAGTGTTCAGTGGACTTTACCACCATTATTCGTTAGATTCAAAAAGCTAAATTTCAGGGTGAGTGTAAGTTTCAAAAATTGAAATTTAGCGGTGAAAGAAAGGTTGAAAATTTGGATACCCATATTCACAATAACTTGTGAGCCATAGGATATAGTGATAGGATGAGGGGCATACAGAGGGATCCCCTCTTCGTCATCCACAGCCTCTGGAGTAACTTAGTTTTCCACCCAAGACTTGATATTCAACCTTGCAAATGGAGGCCAGGTATTCAAGGAGGCATGTCCATTTTTGAGGCTCCTTTACTTTTGATGGGAGTTCAAATATTAACAGAATATGATACCCTAGTAGGGATAGGTACTTTTCCTTATGGTTGATGATGCAATTGAATTCCTGCATCAATTGGACCCCAATAAGCATCTCATAAGTATCATTTTCTAACGCAATGGCAGGGACAATAATTAAAGTTTCCCAAATTGAAGGGGTAAAACAGAATATGCTCCTATCGCCTTAGTAGACTGACTATCTGGCATCCCATATATAGCTTTGTGATTCAAGTATGGAGCCATTTGTATCATTTGGATAAGTTGGGAGGAAATAATGTTAACTGGAGAACTGGTGTTAATTATCACCAGGACTTTACCCTTATGGACGATTACCTCAACTCAAACCACTGACAATCCAACTGGAAATTAGCAGCTAGTAGGCTGTTGTAGGGTTTAGCAGCGAAGCAAGCAGAGGATTCTGCCAAGGCCAAGCTCAGGGCTGTTCAATGCATTTAAATGTTTTATCTGCCAGTGCCTTGCTTTCCATAAAAAGTTAACAGTAAAATTTTTATTTGGGTAATTGACCAACATAAGAGTAAGAAAGCTGGAAAATTTTATTTCCTTGAAAAGAAAGAAGTACTTCAACTTCTTCAGGGGCAGCTACCAGAAAACAACCTGAAGTTCTGGGATATGCTATAACTAGCACAAGGGTCTTGAGGCACTTGATTTACGTCAGCATCGGGAGCCTCTTTCCATATACTGAATAGTATTTTGCCGCCTTACGTTGGAGTACGTGACAAAAGTCCACATTGTGGTTGATTCTCTTGCAATTGGTGCAGTATAATTCAGGAGTAGGCGAGTTGAAGGGAGTAACAGCTAACACTTGGGAATGGGGCTTATTGTTGTTAGAAATGAGGTGGCCTGGCGGGTTTATGTATTTGGCTGGAATTTCCAAAATAGTTTCTATAATATGGAGGAGGGACATCAAGTTGGAATTCATCTCTTTTAAGATAAAGTAGAATGTTAGGCATATTTTTAAATGTCAAAAACGAGGTGGTGATGGCATCATCTAACGCAAGACAATTCCCTGAAACCAGAGTTTGAGCTTTAAAATAAAAATGGGTGAGCAAATTCTCTGATAGTTTTCTATAATTAAGGCTGATGCACATGAAGGTCTGTATTTTTTTAATATGGTTAAGTCGCTCCCAACTTCCTGGAGCAGGGAAGTTTTGGAATCAGTCCAAGTATGGCAATGCAAAAGATGAGAATCATAATATCTTGAGCCATTTGACTAAGACAGTTCATCATGTGTTTAAGCCGTTGGGTATCAGTGGCTTCTTCTATAGCACTTTAATAACAAAATAAAAAAGAGAAGGTACTTCCTTCAGCTGAACGTACATCTCTTTAAATGACGGTTTGAACACGCCACTGGGGGGGTTAATGGCCAAATGAAGTGGAATGACACTGGAGGGATGTTTTCACCCAAAGGGGAATTAATGTCGCTGGAAGATTCTTAAGGGTGGAGGGTGCCCACTTTATTTTGTAAGACATTGATATCTTTAAATTATTAAGTCCACCCAAACATGGGTTGCATAAAGGACTGATTTTGTGGCAACAAGAAGGGTTGAATGATGAAGCTTGCTTTTAAGCTCAATAATTGCATCTCAAATCTTGAGTTGGTGTTGCCCAAGGGCAAGAATTTTTGCTCCATTCCACGCATCAGCGGGTAATTTGGCCAAGGATTTTAGGCGTTCCTGATCTGAAAAGGTATCTGACGCCAAATCATTCTGGTCCGTTGATTTTTTATTTTTTTTATTTATATAATTTCACTGCAAACTCAGGGTGGACCTGGCAGGGAGCACCAGTTTTGTCAGAATCATGGGTGCGCTACCACAGATCCCATGATAATCATTGGCCAAGTTACCTGAAACCTGGGGGTGTTGGATAAATACCTTTACGCTCCTTTTAGGCAAAAAGTCTTTTGTCAAATACTTGGTCTGGTAAGGCAATTCCAAATAAATTACAATTTTATCTTGATTGAGAAATGGGGAAAAAGTTAAGTTTATTAGCTTAGTAGCACCAATATAAGGAAAATTGGGGAGGTGTCTCAGGGAAAATTAAACATCCAAGCTTAGATTTTTTAAAATAAGAAATTGGGAATTTGGTGGCTTCCCAGTTATCTCAGTTGAATATGATGCGCTCATCACATGGATTGAGTTTGGAACCCAAAATTTGGTAGCTCCAAGGAAGCATTAGTCAACCACATAAATTAGGGTTGATCCCAACTTCAATAGTCATAAGATTTGCCAGAGATTATATCTGACAGGAGTTTGGGCTGTATGCTCAGATTAGGATTGATTCCCATCAGCCAACACATCCAAATCTACCATTTGGGTAGGAATCCTGACACTTGCTATAGCACAAGAAAAACATAATTCTCTTGATTTTTGCTCCAACATTGAGAGTAATAATGTCTCTTTAGCTCTGCACTTGTGGCAAGTTAAATAATTCTTATTTGACCTTTTAAATTTATCAGCCTTTTTGACAAATCTTCATAAATTTAAATTATATGAGTTCAGTTTAGAAACTTCAGTTTTGTGCATCAAAAGTTCGATCCCATTTTAGATATTCTATCATTTTACAGGTAGTAGTGTTGGATGCTAATGCTGAAGTAATTACATGGCGTAAATCCTGGTAGGGTTGGAGTGACACCTGCATAGCAATGCAAGCATCAGGGTCACTCATTATGTTAGCGCCTTCAAATTTGAGTCTCCTGATAAAATTTAATTGGCATTCAATCTAAAATGTTTGCTTTTTTATTTAATTCTTATGATTTTACTGATCTTGGCAAGCCGACTTTTCAGGGCTACAATTTTCTTTTATTTTTGCATTTTTTACATCATTATATGACCTATTGTCCCCATGTAATTGGTTTAGCACCAGATTCTAACAAATTGTATATAAGCAATAAATCACGGTAACCTAAACACTGACAATCACTAAATCCAAACATTGTCAGTTTAAATAGTCTAAAAAAGCCAGGTCATCATCCCAGTGAAACGCTGATGATTTAAAGGTAGCCCAAACTTACTTCAGTGGGCACTATCTCGATTGTGGTATAAGGAGCATGACCAGTAACTATTGTGGTAATAAAGTTTTGTTGGGGGGGTAATTTCTGAAATGGTGGCAATAAATCAAGAATGGCCCTATGGGGCGAAATACTTCTCACATTGATATCTTCTTCTAAGGCAAACAATTTTTAAGGAATAACTCTGTCTCCAATTGAGAACAGGCGCAGTTTTTATGAGAAACTTCTTTTAGTCATTTTAAAATTTGATCTTTTTTCTCACTTAGTTAGCTATTTTTCTAAAATTCACTTTTAATGCGACCTTAAGCATTAATAACTTATAATACTGGTGCCATAAAATTTTCAGATGGATATCTCCCATAACTATCAAAATTAGGATCAGCTTTAGTTAGTGCTAGCAGAACAACTAAATACTGCATTTTGTTAATAATTAAGGACTAATGTGCCAGTTTGTGCTCCCCAATTAGTTTAGTTGAGCTATTTTGATGATTCTGCCAATTCTGGATTTATTGAGGATTATCCATAATAAGAAATGAATGTTATTTTGATTACAGGTGACTAGATCAAAGAATAAATGACCAATCATATATCAATTTAGGAGTATTTACTGGTGACTCATGCCAATGATAAATCAAATATTTAATTGACCAACGTACATTAGCAGAATTCCAAGTCAACGTCAAGGAGCTCAGGATTACTGGAAACTGATGCCAAGGATAATTCAATCATTTAGTAATTAGTATTCAACCAGCGACTTATTCTAAGGATAATCAGATTGCAGCTTTGGTGCCAAGGTTTCTGTTACCAGAGTAATTGGTGATTATTAAACCATCTAAAGTTCTAAAGCCAGTGACTAAAGGCTGAGGATGTTTAATGAAGTTTTAAAATAATAATTTATATAATGAACCAGTAACTGATGCTGAAAATGAGTCAACCTAATATTTGGTGTCTAAGTGCATCCAATTATGAGGGAATGAGTGCTTTCAGAAGGTAGATTATTGAGCGGGTTGCCAGCAATGAATTACGATGTATGTTGTAGGTGGGCAGTGGATTGCCTAAAACAAGCTTAAATATAAAAAGTGTTGAGTCCTCTTTATAAAAATCTCTCTTGCGCCCATATTTTATTAATTTTTAGTATTTAGGCCACTTGATAGTGAAGATGGGACAGGAGATCCCAAGGTAGGTGCTGGGTAATGCACATGAAGTGGACAGCGCTGACAACTATCATACCTCAACTCTACAAGGAAGCTCCGTGGAAACTTGGCCAACTGACCACCAACAACAAGGTACTGAGGGCCATCAGCCATGGGGGTTGAAGGTAGCCAGAAGATGGGTCGCCCAGGATGGTGGATGGACTTTCTGGTGCCATCCAAGAAAGGCTGGTATTTGTCATAAGGGAGAAGGAGCAAGGGGTCAGGCCGCCAAGGAAGGGGTTGAGGACCACCAGTGCACTCCCAAAAGGGGCATTGTCACTAAAGTGAAGTTGTTAGTCTACTGAGTTAGTGGGTTGCACCGCGGACTTGTAGGGAAGGTATGCTTAGTAAGGGGAAACAGCAAGGGCCAGCAGTCCTCATACTGTGCGGCCTGGTACACTAGCAGAGCCCTGATATAGCAGATTGAAAAATTCGTGACATTGGTGCTCACTACAGGGAGCTTTAATAGAAAACTTCTCAAGTGTTTGAAAGTATGGTTAAGAGGTGGCAGGAGCCACTGGTTTTATTTTCTTGTGCCTCTTCAAGGTGGAAAGTTGCTCCATGAACTTTCCTCCCATTGCGCTGATAAAGTTTTGGCACAAAAATAGGTGGAGTTGCGTTGTAGGAACAACATCTGGTTAAGGGGAAATGTTGGAAAATTAACCAGATGGATTCCTCCCATAAACTTAGAAATTAGGGACAACCTTAGTTGCTGCCAGCAGAACGACTAATTACTGCGTTTCAATGATGGTTTAATAATAATGTGCAAACGTATGCTCCACATTTAGCTGGGTTGAGCTATTTTGATGATTCCACCATGTATGGATTTATCAGAGAATGTTAAATAGTGAAGTAATGATATTTAGATTACTGGAGACTAGGGCTGAGGGTAATTGACCAATTATATATATATTTATTACAAGGATTTACAGTGACTTGCACTGAAGATAAATCATTTAGTTAATTGGTCAAAGTTCATTGATTGAATGTCAAGTCGACGTCAGGGATGCTCAGGATTAAAGGTAACTGACGTTAAGGATAATCCAATCTTGTAATAATTTAGAATCTAACCAGAGACTCATGTCAAGGATGATCATATTAACGGCTTTGGTGCCAAGGTTCTGATAGTAGAGCAAGCGATGATGATTTCACTACCTAAAGTTCTAGTTTCCAGCGACTAAAGGTTAAGGATATTTGATGAAGTTTATAATACTAATGGGTATATAATGAACTTTTGATAGATTCTAAGGGTGAGTCAACCTATTATTCAGTGTCTGAGTGCATCAAATCATGAGGAAATGAGTTCTGGTAGAAGTCTAATAATTGTTTGTGTTGCTAGTGATTAATGCTAATGGATGTTGATAGGTGAGCTGAGGATTGGTAGAAAAATGCCTGAGTATAGATAGTTTTAATTACCTCTTAATAAAGATCTTTCTTGAATCCATCTTTATTAGTTGTTAGAAGTTAGACCGCTATGTTTAGTTAAGATAAAATATAAGATCCCAAGGTAGGTGCTGGTTAATGCACCTGGAGTGGCCACGCTACCAAATAGCATAACTCAATCCTAAAAATGAAGCATATGTGAACTTGGACAACTGGCTACCAACAACGAGGTATTGTGGGCCGTCATCCATGAGGGTTGAAGTTGTCCAGGTGCTAGGCCGCCCAGGCTGGTAAGGGACTTGCTGTTGCCACTCAAGAAGGGATAAAGATTTGTCATGAGGGAGACAGAGCAAGGGGTTAGGCTCGCAGGAAGGGAATAAGGACCACTGGTGCACTCCCAAAAGGGGCTAATGTTGCCAAGGTGAAGTAGTTAGTCTGCAAGGTTGGTGGTTTCTCTGCGGACTTATAGGTGAAGGTATGCCTAGGAAGGCAAAACAGCAAGGGCTACCAGTCCTCATACTGTGTGTCCTAGCACACTAGCAGAGCCCTGATGTAGCGGATATCAAAACTTGTAAAACTGGTGTACTCGTTCTCTAGTTTGGAAAATTTCACATAATTTATTGGTTGGTCTTAGCAACAATAGTAATTTCTTCCTCTGTCTTTGCAACCATTTCTTCCAATTTTTTCAGATCAGCATGCATTGACAATACAAGGGTATTTTTATTTCAGGTTTGTTGATTATTCCATAGCTTCTAGATCTCGCTATGGGTGGATGACATGGTATCAAAATTTCTGGTTCCTTAATTGGTTCACAGAAACTCAACTACCCCTGTAGTGAGCACCAAGTGTAAACTTTTTTGGTAACTTTACTGCATAGGTTCAGACTAGGTCATAGGAACAAAGGAGATTAATAGCTCTATGGAGACAACTGGCCAGTCAAGTCTTCTTTTTAAGTGGTCCTGACCCCAATTGGGCATACTCTTACTAATTTGTAAAATAAAAAAGTAATTAATCCCTTAACACTTTAATAGAAGTAAAAATATATTAAATATCCATCAGTCAAATATCCCTTTATAATTTATACAAAGGGGTTTATATAGGAGAGTTCATGAATAGCTCTTTGGTTGGCGCCTCAATAGAATGTTATTCATTGATGATGAACTTAAAAATTATGGGCGGACTTCTGAAATAGTGTGTTCCACCGCCTTTAGCCATCCCCAGTAAATTAAACTTTACAAGATAGCAGCCATGCTTAAGATATGTAACTAAATTATCATTCATAGCAGGCTGCATTGCCAAGGTTATAAAACTAAGTACCATTAGAACAAGAATTATAACGCTTTGGCAAACATAAAACACCCTAATTGTTTGGCGCCTTAGATAGAACAATACAAATAAGTTATTTGATTATCAGATATTCAGTCAACAACCAAATCACTTACTAACATTGTTGGTGATTCTGCTTATTTGACCATTAATCAATAAGAACATTGGGATCAAATACTGAAATTAATTTCAACTAATAGCAAATGGACAATAATCACTAAACAATACTTGGCTACAAGTATTAGCAAATCCATTTTTAAGTTGATCTGGATAAAATTTTATGGGAAATCTAACAATATCCTATACTTATGTAAGAAAAATTAATCCCTGGTATGACTGAACTGATCAACTAATCTTCTGATATGCTTTTGAAAAGAAATTTCAGTATATAATAAAGCCTATTGTGAAGCAACATACATAATTGAACTTCAAAACAATTCTATAATGGGGTGATTCAAAGCTTAATATAGATTAGTTGGTGGTCACTTATCTCCCATATTTGTTTTTATTATATAAAATAATCAAAAGTATCGTAAAAATTAAACTTAAGTCGCTGGAAGAAGATTTAAACCATAAGACATGTAGAAAGGAATAGAAGCGCACAATAGTAGAATATAGAATGAGAAAAGATTACAATTGCTCCTCCTTCTTATAGTTAACTAATATGCAGCAGGGCGTGAGGTTCTATTTAATGGAGGCAGTTAGTTCTGGACATATGGGCCATGATCCACCATCTTCTTTATTACAAGAGCTAAATACTAAGTTAATTTCTATGATTATGTACTTAGAAAATATGTAACAAATCTAAGCTAGGTTGAGAGCACTATAAGCTACCTAGCTCCTTTTTTCAATAGAAAATTGAGTGCTCATTATATTTTAGAATTTCTTATATAAAAGATATAAAATAGGTAATAAGAGATCATCATGAACACCTAGAAAGGAAAATCTGAGAACTCTACAAATGCACCTGCTCACCCACAATGATCATTAATTATTGGTTCATTATACTCAAAAAGAAAATATTATAAGTAGGAGTTCCAATCTGACTTTTATCTCAAAAATTCATAGTTCTTTTTTATCATAATATGGATATTTTTAAACCCATATATTAGTGTTCTAGAATGTTGCTTAAGCCTTAATCCTGAAATACTTACTTATTTATCTCCTTGTTATGATAAGGCATTGTAGCTTAATGCAACTCATGGTTTACTATTGTCATATATTGAAAGGGAACCATAGTGTCAACTTCTTACCTAGCCTTATTTTACCAAAAGCATATGGAATTTTATTTTGTAGAATTATCTTGTAGAATTATTTATTGTAAGTTTAATGAAAATTATATTTAATGAAGTGAGAATTTCTGGTAGATAACTTTCCCACACTATCAAAATTAATAAATATGCCTTCTTCAACCTCTTATAGTCCACTGGATTCAAAAATATGTGGCATATAAGTTTTTACCATTGGTTATCAATACAATTGATTTTCATTTCAGCTTAAATAAAGATCATTTTTCCTAATAATGGTCATCTTGAACATCTAAAGAAGGTATATAAGCCTACTTACTTTAATACTTAGGTATGTTGATGTGGTTGCTCCATTATATGTAAGTGAAATTTGCAATACTTCTATTTTTTGAATACAAACAACCACTCCATAATTACTCAATTTTAAAAGAAGATTGTCTGTTCTTAGAATAAATCAATGCGGTTTAGAACATAACTTTTTAGAGTTTAGTGATTTCTTCCATCTTTTGGTATCATTGTGATCTTCACTCTATATTTCAGTACTTTCTTCTTTTTACTTCTCAGTTATGTTTCAGTATTTAATTTTTCTTTATGCATTACCTCTTTCATCCTCATTTAATGTCTCTATTTTAAGCTTATTGCAGTTTAGGAAACTGTTGTTTTTAAAGAGCATTAGAAGTTTTTATTGCTTAGTCTGCTTTTTTATTTTCTCTTAAACAAATCTTGGTCCTTTTAGATTAAGTTTATCTCAGGCTCTTGCTTTCCAACTTATTAAGAAGCTTAAACTCATTATTGGATAGTGCCAGATTAATTGTTAAAATTTAATTCAAGCTTAAGTGCTAATTTTCATACAATTAAACTTAACATCACTTTGCAGTTTTCCTAATTACCACATTTCCCACATAACTAAAAAAATCTTTTAAGGTAAAGAAAATCAAACTTTTCAGAATCTTTCTTGTTTATCTATATACAAATGATTTGGAGATTTATAAACGCCCATATTGAAAGGAGTTAGAACAGAAGTTTTTGTTAAAAATTATTCCTGAAAGAGTATTGAGATGAAGATGAATTTAGATAATAAATTATTCATGTTTTGACCTTAGTTATCAAAATAAATTATATAAGTTTTTAAAAAGCTTTTGTTACATGCTTAAATTTACAAAAAGCCTGTTATATAAAAATTAAGTAAACAATGCTTTCTTTAGATCATATCATTAGATAGTTTTCTGCCAGATAAATCTTATGATAATTTTTATATGTATCATCTAATTTCTTAAAATAGCAATAATCAACCATTGCAAAATTTTAATGGGATAAAATATCATTTATAAATTGGTCAATATATTCACAGTGGCGTTTACCCTTTTTTAGGAATAGGGAGACTTACTTGGAATAAGCATACTGACAGCCCTTTGTCATGGGCTATCCTTTAGCACAAGATGTTAGTATGTGTATCCATACTCTCTTTTCAGAGAACATTTTCTTCTATGGACTATAATCTGATTAAAGTTTGTAAATTAATTTGTGGCCATTAGGGTTTGTAAATGTAATACATTAGTAATTTATTTACTTTTTTGGCCAGTTTAATGGTGTAAAAAGTCTTAGTTCATACAATCCTCCCCACATGGTATGACATTCTTTAATTATGATAATAATTTTTATATATCATATTTTATGTAGGAAATTTATCAGATTTAAAAAGGGCTAATTATAATATGGCCAAATTTTTGGCTGCCTATTACAGTATAAATGCACCTACCAACCTCCTGAGGCAATGCATTTAGATTTATTCATGATGCTTCTTTAAAGGTCACTTCAGGATCATTTTGACAAGAGTGGCAGTAGAAGCTGAATTTTTGGAAATTGAATTACCCAAATACTGAATAATAAATATATCCTATGACTATCCAAATTGGATAATGAATTTCTGGAAAATTAAAAACTCATAGTTTGATTATGATGCTTGTAACTAATTGATTGTGTTGCTATCTTGATATATAAGCCAGATTGCAGCTTGGTATGTGTTACTGCTGGCCACTCAATGAAAGGAATTAGTTAAGATTTATGCACATATCTTGTTTCTATTGCTCAAGACTGATGTGTCAACTTAATAGCTGCCTCGTGTGTTCCATCAAAACCTTTATACAGATCCCTTGGCTTCTATCTCTGGTGCACAACCAACAGAGACCCTACAGAAATGAAAATGATGCTCTCTTAAGGTTAAACGTAAACTTTCTACAGCCCAAAATAAACATAATTTAAAATCCACACTTATATATGGAAATTTACCAGTTTAAATTTGAACTTTTAAATTATCCAATAGCCTCTTAACTAAATTTTGATACCCTAAAGTAATGGAGATGAAGCCTTATAATTTAGGTAGACTTGACTTAAAAGGATGACCTAATTATTATACTAAATAGTCTGTAACAAACTTTCCTTTAATAAGCTAGACTTCATCTATTTATCTCTAAATACTTTCTAATATAGATTGCTTTTTATAGCAAAAAGATTATAATATATCTGACTTGAGTGATATAGGGTTAGTGAAAATTAACTGCAAAATATTAGTGTGATATTAAAAAAAATTTTCACATAAAATTCAAGTGAGGTGATATCAGTTGATGTTTAAACAGTAAATCTTATAGCGACTTGATGAAGAGAATTAAATGTATCAAGGTGAAATATTTTTTTCAACAGTTTTTTACCATCTACAAACTTCTATATCCAGGTACTTTAGGTTAGTACAATGGCATCAATATTCACTACATTTTAATATGAAATCTCATTGGGTGACTATGTTACAGCCAATTGCCGCACACACACACACACACACACACACACACACACACACACACACACACACACACCTTCCGCTACAATAAATTTCTGATTCAAACTACACATATTTATTCAAATCAGGTAAGATATATGTTGATTCTATCCCAGAAAGAAAATGTGAATACTACAAATTTGCATATGCGTTTTGTCTTCTGTGATTCTCCTTATTTTAATGCTGATGGACTTTATGCACTCAACTTGCAGTTTAAACATGGTAAATTTTTATAAAATAATGAGCAGTCTATATTCTAAGTAAAATTTTATGAAGCTTAAGAGAAATACGTTTACTTAATGTATTAATTTAGATTAATTTCTTCTTAAAGTCCTCAGTTGCGTCTCCAATACTTATAAAAGAAATGTAAGGAAGCTCAGGCTTTTTGTGGGATATTCTAAGTTGAATTAGAACAGAATTTAGCAAGTATCAAATGCCTTTGTTTTAAAAAACTCTTTATGATTTTGAGTTGTAAACTTTCATAAAGTGGTCCTGAGGGAGGTATTACAAGTTCCTGTTTGTCCATATCATTATGATAAAAGTAAATTAATGATATCTAAGGGTGTTTTTGTACAAAATAATGCCATTTAAATTAATAGATGTTCATCTGTATTCTAAAAACGATTGATCATGAGTTTTATGGTTGCTGTTGCACCATTTTATATAAAAATGTGCTAGTATTTTAAAAACATAATAGGAATATCTAAGCCACGATGGAAGTTTTCCAAACATCTAAAAAAGAAATTCTACTACATTAATATGATTATATAAGCTTTGATTCCAATTAACAATGTAACAATTAAGAAATGTCAAGTGTTATGCCCAGAAAATTTGTACGCAATTAAAGATTGGAAGCCGCTCATTTACAAATTGTTGTTATAAGTTCCCTTGAATTTATAAGCTTAATAAGACTTTGATATAGAATATAGCTATTGCTATCCCACCAACATTATTTATGGGGAGTTTCTCATTGCATGGAAAATATAAGAAAATATGATCTTTGAAGTAAAAGAGAACTTCCTTTCAGCCTAGTGCAGACAAACGCAAAACCCAAAAATCTTATATCCCTATAATTGGATGTGATTAATTATGCAACTAAATCATTTTATCAAAATAGAAAGATGAACTAGAGCATCCCGTATGTTAAGATGGTTGAAAAATGCTTCTTTAGAATCTAATCACATGATGCAAGATAAGCAGGTTTTTAGTAATGGATATTATAAACCCAAATGAACATTCATTGATGTTTATTTAATTAGACACCAGCTTCTAAGAACCTAAGGCGAGGGAAGATGAGGAAGGAGTTGTTGAGAGATGGAGGGGACTGCACGCCAGAGCTGTGTTGCAGTGATGACTGAGCTAGAATTGGGTGATAACGTAGTTTAGATCTTCAGGGTCACTTCAAGATGTAACTAAAGTTAATGATCATGTGTGTCAAGGTCCACACCTATGAGTCAAAAGCCAAGCGTAGAAATAAGTTGTGGACTTTAAAGACAACCTTGGCATAGGATGTAACGTGTAGGGGACAGTGGCATTCAAGTAGAGATTGCTTAAACATCAGGTCTTGGACTAGGCGTCCAGACCATGGTTGAGCTTGGAGGAGTTCTCAGACCTTATGCCATAACTCTGCGACACCTGGACAGCTGAAAAAGCAATGAAGATGGGAGTCTATAAGCACCACACAGTGAGGGAAACTGATGTTAGAAGGTTGTCCGGTGTGGTACCCTATTTTTTCTGAACACTAGGATACCCAATATAGGGTGCTAACACCTTCACTGATAGAATGGGATGGTCAACGTCCTGCCAGAGCCTCTTGGGGTCAATTCTCATGGAGGGAGAAAAGAGATTAAGGATTGTTGGTGGATAGGAGGTTTGTCATGGGGTTGAGACACGTCGCAACACCTTGTCTTCTATGCACAATTTCTTGGCAATGAGGCAGAGACAAGGGTCATCTTTTATGTAAGATAAGGCGTGGTAAACCCGTGCGCCTACTCACTTAAGGTTTTAGGAGGGCCTGGTTATAGAAGAGGACCATGATGATTTTAGGAAGTAGCATGAATGGTTCATGAGTAACTCTCCTAAAGAGGTCAACAATGCTTTAGAAAGACCTAGAGATGCTGGCACAGTTTGGTGGAGTGCGGGAGCTCATTAGGACATTAGAGACCATGTCTCAGCATGCATTTTGCCGTAGAAATTTGAAGTGTATTAAAGTGGCATGAGATTGTATGTTGAGATTTGAATTTGACAAACCATAGATATAGGCTTCAGCCATAATACCCCTAAAGCCCTATAGACCTCATCTTTACCCTCTTACCAATTATCTGTGTTCTTCAGCAGATCAATTCACTTTGATCCGCTGTCAGATACTTGGATATAATTTTCTTATACCCAAATTTAAGCATTTATTAATTTAGTAATAAGATCCTAACTTTCGTTGGATTGATCCTTATTCTCTCATTTACTGAATGGCCAGTTCTATAAACAAGTCTTAAATCATCAATTGAATATTACAAGATAATTTAGCTAAATTGTCCCTGAATATTCTGCTATTTAATACCCTTAATGTTATGCCTGACATTAGACAGACCACAACCAAGATGTGCCTTACGTCGGACAGCTGAACATCAAATCTCAGAAGCGTTGATACAAGGCTTTTAGCAAACCATAAGTAGGAAAATCTAGAAGATTTGATGGCTGCAGGGAAGACGACTCACTAGAGGCCAAGGTATAAATTGGAAGGGCCTGGTATTAGAATGGGGACAAACGTGGCAACACGCATTCTGGATCTACCATCATCAGCGGAATTATGTTTGATGATTATGATGGATCTTAAGTTTTGCAAGTACTAACATTCCTATAGCAGATTTAAAGAATCTATACTTACTAAAAACTTATATTCTTTCATGCTTTAAGTTTATTCGAGGTTTACTCTTCACACAGTTATACCTATTTGAGTGCAAATATACCTGTGCCAACCTTACCATGTTACAAGCCTATTGCTTTATCAGGTATCCAGTAGTCTTAGACAACTTTCTCCATGTGTTCAGGCAATGGTTTTAAGCTATGTATCTTTACAAGTTTATCCCAGTACAACAATAGAGTATCACATTAAGACTCTCTAGAAGGAGTTTGTGAAGGGCAGATGTGGGCAAGGACCCAACCCTGGACAAGAGGAACACGTTGTCCTTCAGGGCCCACTTTCTGAGGGCGATATTCTTCTGGTTCATATGACAATCCTGGAGTTCCCTTCCTCAAGAATAAAGTCCTCACTGTCATTAATCGGGACTCCCTGATAGTTAGTGATAGCGCTAAGATGGCAGAAGGTGCCACTTATGGGTTAAAGACCAAATGGTAGGGGAAGGTTGGGGAGATAATCAGTTGTATCATTGCATTAGAGATGTTGAGTTTGGCGTTGGACGTCATGGTTAACTCTCAAGAGTCATGCCAGTGAGGGTGACATCTTATGAGCAGCTAAATGCAAAGGCAGTGGCATCCTCATAGGCCATAGTGTGGGTGAGGGGTTTCCCAGGGGCTAGGATCCCCGTCAGCTTGTCCTGTAAGGAGGATAGAAGTGATTGAGGGTGTTATTAGAGGATAGGGATCAGGGAATATTCTTTCTGGAGACCTTGTCTGGCTGGTACTGCTGTTATAAATCTTAATGGCGCCAGGGATCAGCTATGAAGCTGAACATAGAGCTAATACCCAATGCCTATTTTTTGGGGTGAAGGAAGCAAGCAGGTGAAGCATTAATGCTCTTCCATCCTACCTAATCATAGACTTTTCATATTCACTTGATCCAAAATGCTTTCCACCCTATATTGATTAATGATTAGAGTCACGCAAATGTTGTTATAGTTTTACCCTAGCAACATCCCTAGAATGAAGCCATGATGGAATGAGTTCAGGAAAGGCAACATTCATTTGGTGATTCAGTTGGTCAGGAGCTTTGTGAAGAAATTTGTAGTCCGTTATAATCAGTAATAGGTGTCTCCAGTTTTCTAAACTCCTGCAGTCCAATTTTTTATTAATGAGGGTCTTGATGGGCCTCTAGAGCCAGGTAGGACCTCTTCATTTGCCACGAGGGTAACAAAAAGGTCTTTAGGGTTAGACTATTTCCGCAGGTTCCATAAGTTACACCTTAGAGGGTATGCCATCAGGGCCAGGGGGAATAAGATATGGGGATTATAGAAGGACTTTTATAACCTCTTTTATTGGAAACTGGCACCAGGAGGCCTTGATTATCTTGGTTGTTGTTGAATGGTTGACTGGATCTAAATTGTCGCTTATTATAAACCAAAGATATCCTAAGTTTATCTGAACTTAAATTTGTGGCCTAGCAATTTCACTTAATAATATTTGACTATGATGACATGGGCTCAAGGGTTTTGTTAATTAGGTTGAACTTAAATTTAAGTTTTGATTTAATGACTTGGGCACATGGGCTTTGTTGGTCTATGTCAAAATTAGTTTTTAATGTTGGTCAAGTTTTTGATCAAATTAATTACTAATTAGTGATACAAATCACCTTGGTATGTGCTGCCGATTGCATGTAAAAGTTAATTGGTTCAGCTATTTTGAAGATATGACAAAATGCCATCTTAAGGATGATGATGGTGTTTACTCCGACTCTGAGGCTGAGCATGATGCCCTGAGTCAAAGTATTTGTAGACGTCATTACAAACTTTTTATATGGCCAAGGGTCACTGAAATGTAAGGCGTCATGGGTAAGATGTGGTTAACATCAAATCCTATAAATAACCCTTGCAAAAACACTAATAAAGATATCCTTTGACTTCTGGATTAAGTTTTTAATTTATCTTATAACCTTTTTGCATTATCACTTTATTTTATATTAAAGTCGATTTTCACTTGGGATCAGTAGGATCAGGGCAGCGGGCCATCATCCAAGTGTAATGACTGGGTATACAATTGAAGTATTACCAAAAAGCTATATCATAAATTTAAAGCACCATCCTGTCTATTGTCTTCACACAATAGATGCTCAAAGCTGCAGTTTCCACCAAACAATGAACCAGCCATCAGGTGAAGCCCAAATTTCAACAGTTGTCATTAAGTAGCTGTGGAGTTCACTACGGGAAGTCTTAGACGTCTTACAGGTCCACATAGTTTATCAGTAAAACAAGTGCAAAAGTAGTGAATTTCCTGAGTGATTGCCTCCTTGTCCATGGTATTGATGTTGTTAATCTTATGGGCTGTGATCTACTGCACTGCTGACCGAACTTTCTTGATTTTGACAAAAGAAAGTTTGGGCGCTCCCACTCTGCATTATATCAGTAAAACGTGAAGTTGCCTGCCCATTCTTCTTGTAGGTTGTGTTATAAGTGCGAGGCTCTTGTGCAGCTTCCCAGTCATCCATACAATGTGGAGATGATGATGGCTGTCATTTCAGCACTAGGTGCCTGATCCTGGCTTCAGTACATTAAGCTCTAGTATGATAGGCGGTTATCAGGTCTATATTTTGCAGCCATAGGCGACGTGGGTGTATCTCTCTCTGGTCACAATCCATATGGCGCTGGGGCCGCTCATGTGTGGTGGTTGGGTGGTGAGGGTATCCTGGATGGTCGTTGACAGCTTATCCTTCACAATTTGTCTGTTGAAAAGCTCTTAGGTGACCATTAACCAGTACATGCACAGTATTATTTTTGTAATGGTAAAGATGACTGTGAGTGACCTGTATCACTCAATTTTTGTCACAAGATATTGGATAGGAGACGCGGCCTAAAAGCAGGAGGCCACCATTACCATGTCAATCTTTGATAAAACTTAAAGGCCCATCCTTGATAATGTATTCTGGTCATATAACCAAAGCTAGATGCAGAGTGAGCATTGAACTATTAAAGTTGCTTGAGCGAATGAAGTCCTGGAGTCAACTGTAGCCAGGGCATTTCCTCATTGTGGAGGGTTAAGAGTCTCAGATGTGACATATAGTGTTAAAAACCTCCATGGTGCGTGTATTTCATGATAGATTGAGTATGGCAAGCTCTTTCAGGATCTGGTTCTGTTACTGACCAGCATTAGGCTGATAGATACTAATGGCGAAGAAGGAGAATTCTGAGGTGTTGAGTTTAGACAGTATGAGATGGTCACCTAGATGTTGCAAAAATGAGTTGGTTTTTACTGAGGGGTTAAGTATGATAAGGGTGGCATGGTTTTAATATAGATAGTTGTCTCCAAACTGCTTATTACAAGCATTGCTTTAAGGGAGATTATATTGGGCTCCCTGACAGAAGCAATTTCAACTCATGATAACCTGAAGTTTCAAAGTAAGACTCTCCTGTTATAGTCCCACAACCCATTCACATTAGTGGATTCATGGTATTAGTGCTGCTGCGGGGACCCATACCTTTCCCTCCACGTCCCTGAGGTTGCCAGTGTTTAAACCTGCATATGGGAGGCAGCCAGTTTGAGTCCTTTAGCTTGACTTTGATTAGCGATTTAAGTGAAATACTGAGGGGGTGGGAGGCTGATGGTGGGACAGAAGATTTGGTCGTTCAACCTAGGATGCTGAAACTGCTACGTTACAGGGAAAGGTCCTGAGGATGCTCAACGACCTTCTATGGGGGGTCTTTAATTGATGGATCTGAGTCCAATATGACCTCTTGAATATTACAAATGAGCATTGCTCTATGTGCTGTGAGGGTGAGTAGGATTTGTTGAGGTATCAAATCTACCATGCGCTGCAGGTTTCCAGTCAGATCTGGTGGGCTGAGCTATGTTGGGAGCTGAGCTTTGAGGAACTTGAGCGCTGGTAGAGACTGGTTGAAGCGCAACGGGGCACTGAGTGGTAGCGGCCAATGTGTGAGCCATGGTGAGTGATTCCTTGAGCTTGGCTTGTGTTGGTGTAGGTGCTAGTAGATTGTAGGATATCCCTACCAAAATTGGGCTGGGCGAAAAGAGTTTCAAAACCATCCACTGTGTGTGAAGTTTCAACTGCTTGGCGAAGGGCTTCAGGATATAGGTCCTGTTATGAATTCTTTATTTGTGTTGTGGGATTGCCACTGCAGCCACGTGTGATTTCTTTTTGCCTGGATTTTGCACTTAGGAGGTTGAGAGGACTGTCTATGAACATTGCTCTATCTGTAAAGGTGACCAAGGGCGTTGCACCATGAGCAACGGAGGAGTGCCAGATTAGGGTCCACATAGAAGATCTCTGGGAAAGACCAAACAACTACCGCGCGTGGAATGACCTTAATATTTAAGATTAAAAATGGGTAGGGGAAAAATGATGCCTTGGCTATTAAGGCTCTTTGTGTAGGGCTAGTAGGAGGGGATTCTAAAGTACACAGATAGTACATATTAAAATTCTATTAACCTGCGATGGAGCTTTAAATTAGAGAATCTGGTTCCACATTTTTTGGAAATTTGGAAAGGGGGACCGCATATCTTCTTATAGTGAGAGTAGTTGCAGGAGGTGTGTAGAGAACCTTGCAGCTATTGACTTCAAGATTGGCAGCGTAGTCCACTAAGGCTGCACTAGTAAATCCCATGTCAATGTAATATTATTAACTGATTCATAAATGGTTGTGTTTCATGGGAATGCTTCCAATATAATTGAGAATTAGATGAAGTAGTTATCAGTGTAGTATTCTGCAGGGCTGTTTCCATAGTAAACAAATTACGTGATAAACGGTTTAGTAGTGGGGATCTTATTCGCTCTAGTTTTGTCACATCTATTGTTTACATAAGCAATAAAGCCACTTCATTGGGCCAGTTTTAGGCATCCTGGGTCTATAGAGGTAGTTGCTAAGCCCCAGTGGCCCCCTTGGTACGCTTATGCCTGTATTGAGCAGTGAGCGCAAGTTTTACTTGAGTTGGTGGGTTATTATAATTATAAGGCTTCTTTTTTTCAACATGCTCTGATAATTTCTTGTGCTTCCTGGCGCTGGAAACGGATTTTAGGCCGCACTATATAGTGAGTCCCATCCATATTAGTATTAGCTTTGAAATTTGGATGGAGGGCTCTGGCCTATCTTCAGCTCAGTCTGAGGGTACAAACTTAACCAAAGATTTAATTTTAATATTGTGAGCAAAATAAAAACTTCTTGGTATATTGGTTATTTTCAGCTTGTGATGTACATCTTTCAGTTTGGCAAGTTCTTAACTTAGATTTAAGGTGAAAGGACTATATTGGAATTGTGAAAACTAACAAAATTTAGACCAGTAGATTCCATTGTGCAATGTAGATTGACACAAATAAGTCTTTGTAATCTATATCAGGCGGCTGATCTAACAATATGGCCAAAGGTATGGAGATAAGATAGCCTGGCGTCGCCTCTCACTGGGGGGTCCTGTAGCTCATTACTAGAAGCTAAATATGGGGCTGAAATAGCTGACTTTATGAGTGTAATGAATTCTTGGGAAGTTGAGTAGCTTCCATTTGACTTATGAAATTAAAATGTCATGGGCGATGGCCTCTTTGGTTGGGGCTAAACAGATTGTTTGTAGCATGCACAGAGTTAGTGGGTGTTTATGGGCAGAAGTTAATCGATGAGCTGGCACCCAGTGAAGTATACTTTATTTGGTGATGCCTCATTTTTTGGTTGCCATCGAAGACTAGATGACTCTGATTGACCCTGTGATGGGTAAACAGAGGTTGTAGTACTTGAGGGTGTTTCTGGCTCGTTTGGCCAAGTCAGAAGGTTTCTTAACAGGTTTTCTCGCCATTGTTGCTAATGGTTTTTCAAAAATATCTTAAGTGGAGCTGAGCTTCAAGTATTAATTGATTTATGAATTGAAGCTTAGAAAAAGATTCTATGATAATTAGTTTTCAGCCATAGTAATGGATTACCAAGGACTGCAACAATGTTACTATACACTTTACAATTTATAACCATACATATTGATAATGAGCATTAAAATTTATATATACATATAACAAAAAAGGAATGAGCTAGAGTTAGGGTAGGTGGAATATGCAATTATCTGCAAAATGTTTTACCATACTATATTGCAGTAAAGGAACAAATAATTAAGAACCTTTTGTGGTAAGATATAGGTCTAATATATTCTAGTCAAGAGTAATTAAAAGCAACACTGAAACCATGTTACATGCTAAGCTTTTGCCTTACTTGATGGTGAGTTTAAAAGAATAGAGAAATATCTGAGTTGATCAAGAAAAAATCTAAAAAGCTTCTATTGTGGAGCTTATGAATAGTCCCTTTGATAGGGCTAAAGATTTAACTTATGTTAATCAGGAGATCCACCACAAAGTAGGATTGTGGGTCTCTTCAAAAGTTTGCTAATAAATTTAAAGGTTTGTAAACTTTATGATTTAGAAACTACCTGGGAGTAAAAAATAAGGATCTGATGACGTTACACTATTATTGGCCTATAAATAATAAACAGATAGAAAAGATGTGAGCTAATGTTGAGCTTGTGCTCAGTAAAACCAGCCAAGTCATTCCAAAGGATAAACTGAAGCCTATATAAAGACCAGAAATCCTTGTTCTTTAAAAGGTATTAACTTATGTGATAAATATGTCATAATTATTAATCTTCAATGCCATCATGTTGGTGTATAATTTGATGACTAATTATCAAAATACCATTATTTTTGTCCAAAATTTCTATAAAGAGGCTACCTGCTTTTTTAGAAAAAACTTATCATAAAAGTTTCATATGAGATAATTTCTATCTGAGGTTCCCTGTTTATATACTAAATTTTTAGGACAACATTTTAGAATAACAGAGAACTAAGACTTTTTGTTCTTAAGCTTATTATCCACAATCAGATGGATCAACCTTAAGGGACAAATAGGTCCTAGAGAAATACCATTATTATTTCTGGATGTCAATTGATATTAGAAAATTGTTTAAGTTTAGTTTAATATCTTACAACAATCAAACTCACAATTATATGTGCATATCTCATCTTTCTCATATAGGGTTTACATAAAAATTTATAATTTAGAGATAAATGGACGAAATTTTTTTAAATCATGAACCCACATGGAAAGCTCAAGGAATCAAGAAAACCTTAAAGCTACTAGAACAGCTAGTTTCTATTCTAAAGCATAAAGAGACAAGAGATAATGATCAAACCCAAAAAAATGGTATCTTATGCTCCTATCCATACTCACTGTTAAAAGAGTAAGCACCATTATGCAAATTTTAGTCAGTTTGTGTATTACATTATATAGTAAGTAAAAAATCAACCTTATATTCTATGAGCGGGATCTTACTAGAGGTCTAAAAGCTCTTCCAGTCATTTAGCTCTCTAAAATAAAAATAAAAGATAAAATTGCATGATGATTTTTATCCATGTTACCCCCTTTAATGAAACCCCCTGATATGAGGTTGATTTAGTGGACATAAAGAAAGTTTTGAAATAAAAAACTTGGTCTTTAATCTGAATTGATATGAAGAATCTTATTGTCAGTTAATATTGTGCACATTGCATAAAAAGGTCCTTGAGTCTTTTCAATATAGGGCTCTGATATGAATGTACATGCGTTTTAGAATTACTACAAGTTCTTCATAATCAGATAACTCCTATAAGGTCAAGAAGATCAGACTTTTAAATGAGAAAATTATTTTCAATACTTGTACTTTTTTGACTATTATAATTGGATAGAAAGGAGTCAAAGAAAGTAATTAAATCAAATATGTGTTCTTATAGAGTTCCAAAGATTAGACTAGTTAGAGTTTTAAAATAGAGCCAATATTATATACTGATTATGTTTATAAAAACTAGGCAACATGATGTTTTGACAAGCAGTTTTTTACAAGCTTAATTTAAGAACAATCTATTATATGATATAGATGATATATTTTATTTTAAGTAAATCTCATTACAAAGCACAAATTTACCATATAAATCTAAAAGTTGCTTTTATAAATTATATCTATTTGCAAAGTAAGCATGAATAAACTTTTAGGTTTTTTCATTAGTTAGATACAAATTCTGGTTTTTTCCAATTTTAATGGCTATATTTATCTTTATTATTGAGAAGGATCCTTACTTATAACAAGCATGCTGTTAACTCTTCTTTTAAGAGACTTTTCTTTACTGGGATGGTAGTAATTAGGTTCAAACTCTTACCAGAAACCATACCCCTTCTTTTTAACCATACCCTGTCTAGTTCTTCCTAGCTCTTATCTGGCCCATTAGGATGATCCAATCCATTAAATTAACCTCTCCTTTTTTATGATATAAACTGAATCTTAATATAAGTTAAGTATATACACACTTATCTTCTGTTCTCTCAGATGCAACTTGCTACCTTTCTGAAAATTGAACTAGTTCAGTTAATTATTCAAGGTTGCGCTAGCTCCCTTTTAATTAATTTAATAGTCACTTTGGACTTCTCAGTTAGGCAACTTTCTGCCAAAATATGACTTTTGGTTACCTCTTGAATTCATTTGTGGATGATTATTCTCTCAACTATTATCCCTTGACCTATTTCAGCAACATTGTACTAATTTGAAAATCAGATCTTCTTTCACAGTCTCAATTTTATTCCATTCCTGTTTGTACTCTATAGCTCTTTATATCCCTTGGAAGAAAATTGGTAATCTATCCTACAAAGTTTACATTACTTACACAATTTTTAGTTTCTGCTTAAAAGTATTTCTATCAATTAATAAAGTCTAGATATTTTCATCTGCGATTTCAAATAGTAGTTATCACATAACTTCTTATATATATGATTTAAATGTTTAAAAAACTTTATAGTATAGAGGTTTGATACCTCTTAGTATATATATAACTTTGTATCAAGCAAATAACTGCTCCTTGAATATTTCTCAGTAAAAAATGAGAGGGTGTCAGGGATTTATCTTCTAAACAAGTAGAAAATGTTAGGTCTCTGACAATGCCTAATTTGGAAGGTTTAGCTGATATCTCATGGTTGCTCTATTATTTTATCTAAATTAGTAGTAGTATAGACTATCTGAAACAAAGAAATGTTTGTTAGGAGGTCATCTGTGGCTAGTATTAGCAATGTGACGCACATCATAAATTAAAGAAACTTTAGATAAAATTTTCTTAAAGTTTAAAATGGATAATTTGAGCTTTTTATTTGATTGTACTCTAAAATGCTTCATACTTTTTATGCTATTCACACTAGTTGATGTTGAGAATATCTGTATGCCACGCACAGGATCTTCATTGTTTTTTAACCAGAAGCCCCCTTTTTTATCACTAGGTGGTCCCAACCTAAAGGGGGATAAACCAATCTTTATAAAATCACGCCTGAGCTCCTATGAGCTTGAGGCAAAGGCAGGGGTAAGTGGAAGTGTCTAGAAAGGATGGAGGAAAGCTTTGCCAGAGCCAGGTGTCCACATGAACTGACCTATTAGCCCATGGCGACATGGTAAATACTCTCAGAGCCATCTTGAAATGAACCTGAAAGTGGGTGATCATATGAGTCAGCGTCCACAGAGTGGATTCAAGAGCAGCGCGACAATATGAACTATTAATAGTCTATATCACTACACCAAATGCCAGGACCCTTAATGATTGGGAGCAATTGTGGAGTGAGAGGTTAACATGAAGTACTGAACAGGGTGCGCTACCCAGGGTTCTGCTCGCAGGAGTTTGCGGACCTTGCTCCAGAAAGGGGCTATGAGGGGGCAAGTAAAGAAGCGGTGGAGGTGGGTGTCGTCAGCTCTGCACATCATGGGCAACCCTTATGCTGGAAGGTGGGACCAGTTCGATCCCCTGTCTCATATGAGAAGTCTAGAGCACGCCACAGTGTATTTGACATTTTTGCTGAGAGAACAGGATGGGTAACTTTCTTCCAGAGCGCCTTGAGATCACATTCCACAGCGGGGGTGAAAGTTCAAGGAGACAAGGCCACATTGGGGGTCTGTCCAATGGGTGGAGGTGGGAGATAACAATCCTTACATTGTTGACCAGGATGTGATGCCAGGGGCTGATCCCAGGGCCACTCCTTTTATAAGGGAAGGCGTAGTACACCCATACTCCTGCCCTCTTAAGTGCAAGGAGATCCTGATTCCAGTAAAAACTTGATGAAGGTTTGAGGCGGTGGCCTGGATGGTTTGTTAGCCACTCTCCCACAGCTGTTGGTGAGGTTTTTGGGAGCCCTAGAGAGTCCGCTAAACCCTGGCGTAAGGCTGGAGCCCATTGTGGCATTGGAGCCATATCCCAGCAAATGATGGGCTTAAGGAACCCCGTCAGTATTGAATTGGCATGAGACCTAGTGTCCAAAAGACCTAGGCCCCCCTCACTGCGGGGTCAGGATATTGTGGTCAGAGCTGTGGGTGGGTGGTTGGATCTCCATATCTAACAGCGAAGTATCACATTCAACCTTGTGTAGAAACTGTCTGTAAGGGGCAGACACGAGTGAGGAACCATGGCTTTGATAAAAAAACATTTTCCATCAGGGCGCGCCCCTGGGGGGTGATACGCCGGCAGCTCCAGCTAGCTACATGAGAGTTTATTGCATTAAGCAAGCGGTCCTCATTATCCTTGATTGCGACCCCTTGTGGTGTGGTGAGGGCACCTAGATGCGAAAAGGTGTCCCGGGTAGGTTCCAAACCAAAAGGCGGAGGAAAAGATGGGGTACCAACTTGCACTATAACGGTTTTAGAAGTATTAACTTTTGCATTGGACGCCTTGGAGTAGCAATCCAGGGCCTCTATGGTCAAATCTAGGTCCTTTTTGCATCCAACTGCCACTGCTGTGTCATTGGCAAAGGCTATGGTGCGGGTGGGGGGTTTCCTGGAAACCTGAATACCCTTCAGCTGTTCCTGGATAGGGCCAGAAGAGGATCCAATGCTATGTTGAATAAGATTGGGCTTAGTGGATCCCCTTGCTGGAGACCCTGTTCAACCATAACTGCTGCTGTAAAGCCTGTTGGAGACAGTACCTTAGTGTGAAGCTGGGCGTAAAGCGCCGATAGCCATATCCTAGCTTGTGGTGGGATGTGGAGGCGGGTTAGGGAGGCGTCCAGATACTTCCAATTTACTCGATCATATGCTTTTTCCATATCCAGAAGCGCCACAAAACCATGTGTTTAAGACGAGGTAGCTGACAGGGTTTCCAGAAGCTCATTGTAATTGTTCCAAAGCGATCTCCCTGGGATAAAGCCATGTTGAGCTGGGTTGAGGCGTGGTGCTGCCCACTTAGCCATGCGGTTTTCTAGAAGCTTAGTAAATAGTTTGTGGTCGTGTTCAATAGTGATATCAGTCGCCAGTTTTCAAGGTCCTCTCAGCTCGCTTTCTTATGGATAAGGGTCATAATTGATCCTCTCAAGTCAGGAAGTACTACCCCTTCTGCCAAGAGGGTCAAGAAGAGAAACTGGAGGGCTTTGTAACTGCGACAGGATCCACTAGATACACCTCAAACGGGATACCATCTGGGCCTGGGGCCTTCAGGCGTGGGCTGTGGAGTAGATTGTCCATTACTTCTTGCTGTGTAATTGGTGCAAGAAGTTCTTCATCTGCTGAGAAATTAACTATTGGTTCCGGAGCCTCTTCAATGAATTCATGAACATCTGCTGGGCTTACCCAGGAAGCCTTGAAGAGGGCTTAATAGTAACGGTGGATCTCGCTGGTGATCTCCTCCTTGTTTGTGGTTACAGTGGTCCTCACCCTCAGGGTTGCAATCTACTAATCCTTTGAGAACCAGAAGCCCCTTCTCCTCCCTCACTTTAACTTTTATTCTTATATTTTCTTAATTTTCCCAAGCATACATGCTTCTTTTTATGCAGTTTTAAAACCTAAAAAGTATTATGATTCTGGTAATGCTAGTTCCGAATTTAATGAGGTGCCTCTGATTTGGGACTTTGAGCTATAAATTTATCTTCTTTATAAAATGAACGATATGGCCAAATTATTCCATCAAAAGAAGTGTGGCTCAAGTGATAATCCATACAAGATTTAGAAATACTTGATTTGGGTATTTATGGACAAAAATGCTCCCCATTTGATATTCCAAAACTTGAGTTAGTCTTGTAAAGTGACATGCTGCTTGTCATGAATTCTGAAAGTGCCATCCTTGAGATCCTACCACAGAGGGACATATCCCATAAAAATCTCCCTTATACTCAGTTTCTCACATTTTAAGTCACACCAGGTATGGAATATTCACATCCTGCCTTAAAATAATTGAATAAGGTCTAAACCAAGAAGCGTCTAGCTTCCCTGTTCTTTATACAGGTTGATGGTGATAAAACAAAATAAGATCACCTACTGGTAAGTGTGGTGTACAGGGTTCTGTTAATTATTTTAAGCATTCTCCTTAATGGTTATTACAAGTATGTCTTTGATGACAATTGCTTATAACTATATTATCTCATCAGCCAATACATGCATGATTAACTCGTACTATTATAAATTCCTTCTCCAACAGAGGTTGTACACTAAAGGAAATCAAACTTCTTTCATTTAAAGAGCCTGAAAGGATGACTTTTTGATGATTTGAAGATAGCTCACCTATAGGCTAGTAGGTCACTGGGTAAGTAGTTGTTTTTCATAGGATCAGTCTCAGCCTCTTTATAATTATTAAAATCAGAGTTCTACTAGCTCATTATACTGCTTATTAGTTGATGGGTAATAAGGAGCATTCAGTGTTTGACTAATGTTTAATGGAGATTTCAGCTCTTGCACTATCTGGAAATAGAAGTTGAGTCCATTATCTGAGAGTATGAACCTGAGGCGTCCTAGTTGGGTGATATTTTACTACAAAAGAAAAAAGAAGTGGCTTTTTACTTTCACATCTGGTACAGAGATAATTTCAACCCATTTTGTTAGTTAGATACTTTAAAGAGGATACTAATGGCCATGAATTCTAATTGGTCAGGAACCACAACAGTACTTATTACACTTAAGGATCCAAAGAGTACCACTACTTAGTATTAAAAAACTTGCTTATAATAACTTTTATATGTCATGCATGCCTCTATAATTTTTGGATAATTTCAATCATTTGATTCCATTACCATTGTTTATGGAAACGCTTATTGGTCTTCTTAAATGCTTATGTCCTATAAAAGAGTGTACTCTATATAGACCTTGAATTCGAATAGAGAGTCGCACATAAGGCAACCATTTCCCATTACTTTTTTATAGAAAATCTCAACTTATACTTGATTGTTATGGTCATCTGTTTCAATTCCATTTGGTCATGGTTTTTCCAACCCCTTCTTTCTGGACTACCAACCAAATCATGAAGTTAATATTTTATGGTGAGAACAGCTAGGACAGGCACTCAAGATACCCATCAGCATTCTAATGGATTGCCTAAACTCAGTGAACAATTGTAAAGTCATTGATTTGTAGTCAAAGTGCTCATCTTATAACCTACAATTTGAGTTCTTTATCTGTTATAGCCAGTTAATGGAGGATGTTCAGTAGTATTACTATAATACCCATATAGAGATGAGCGGAAATGTTCTATGGCAAGAGAATAGCAATACAATCTCATTAAGAAACATTATAGATCCATTCTGTTTTGGCTGTTGTCTTAATAAATATGCTACAGCGTGACTCACTTGATGATCGCCATTCTGTGCTAAACTTTTATCACTGCTGCTTTTATGGCATCTTTGAACAGGAGGAAGAGATAGTCAAATCGTGGGTGGATGATGATTGTTTTTGTATCCAGGGCTGTCCAAGGTAAATCAGAGGGATTGATTTTGTTAAGGGTTCTTTTTTGTAGAGAAACACTTTTTGTAATAGATTCACAAGGGTTCTGCAAGTTCAGTAACCTTAAGGGTAGATTTGCAAAGTTACCTCACCATGTTAAGGATTACTTAAATGTACCTTAAACAACATGGGGGCACATGTTCTTTATTACCATAATTTTATCTGGGATAGTCTGTACTTCCTGTTTTGTGACTTTGAGTCCAAGGAACTCCATCTTGGGTTACAAGAAAAACCAAAAGGATTGTTTTCAGTTAGCTTTTCAAAGGCGACTGGGCAGCACTTGTAGATGCTCAAAATAACCACTAGAATTTTGAAATTACAACTATTTTTTTAGATACACAATAACGCATAGCAGATTTAGATCACTCAGGAGTCCATCCATTATCTATGAAAATATCTCTGGGCATTGCTTAGTCCCTGAGGCATGCATTTTGTGTCGTTTAGTCCCTCATTGACAATTTAGAAAAGTTCTGATCATCTTGTGAAAGCTAAATTTTTAATAACCACTAGATAAATACATAAAGAAAAGCTATTGAGCCCCATAAAGTAAAAATGGAATATATATCCAGGAAAGAGGATAGCCATTCTTCTTGGTTAATAAATTGAGCTTTCAGTAGTCCGTCACCACTTAATGACCACCATACTTTTTCTTACCAGCGAGAGTGGTGGGTCCCATGGGCTTTGAATGAATAAGTAATCTCAGCATTTAGTATTTGTTTGAGATTTACTGCCACCTGAGCTTCTTCAACTTTACTCTTTTTAATAAGGTTGAGCTTGTAGAAGATGTGAATCTCATGTTTCATTTGGTGGTCACTTTTTTATATTATCAAAATCATAGGTAGAAATGGTTAATTGTTCAGCGTATCCCTCTAACAGTTCCTCAACTTTCTTTTCTAAGTTTTGGACAAGCTTTTACCAATATATCTCTAACATAGCTGCTGCTGAGATTTGGTTCAGCCAAAGTCAAATAAGCTCTCAAAGTCATAGATAGTGACACTCTTGTGTAGAAGCAACAGACGTACATAAGCAATGTTATCAACAGTACCCACAGTATACGCATTGTTGGTAAGGTTAATCAATAACATTGAGATTGGTCCTGTATATGCAGGGTCTAAGACCCCAGGCATTTTAACACTTCCTTCACTGAAGAGTGTTATCTCCACGTATTTTCTAGAAAATGTCAAGGTGGTATATTCTCATGTGCTTTAGTGCTATAATCACTTGTGACCTCAATGAAACTATTGACACTCTGGTGCATATAGAGGCATTTCTTTAAACTTGTTACCCACTAATGTTGGCATTCAAACTTAGTGTTCTTGTAAATGAGACTATATATGGTTAGCTTGGTTATCTTTAAATAATAATAAAGTTATGGATTCAATACCATTCTTGTCAGGCGTTGAGGTTCTAAATACATAAAGACCTGATATCCCATTAATGGCAAAAATTTCCAAACAATGTAAAATAGCAGTAAACTTGCAAAGGAACTGAGTATTTAGCAGCAAGTTATACCTTAGATTGGCCAAGGCTACTGAAAAATTACCATTGAGTTTTTTTCTAGATCAGATTTTAAGTAAGTAGTATGCTCCAATATAATGGGTATATTGGGGCCCAGTGGTTTCATATCTCATGTAGTAATTGAGGTCTAGAGCATTTTTAATACGTTTATTTTTTAGGAGATTATGTTCACTAGTGATCTACTGCTAATAAATTACAAGTCAAATATTAGTTTGAACTTTTACTGCAACTCATATGACTATAATCCTAAAGTTGAGGAGGTAGAGTGAGGAACATAGGGAATCATTGGTAATGTTTGAGTAAGCATATACTTGGATTTTTAATAGAAATCAATCTTTTAATCATAAGTACCTTGGAGGAAGGGCCTATTCTGGTCAATTTGTTGGATACCTCGTTTAGAAGCATTTATCCTTGTCAACATGAAGAGCCTGTTTATTCAAGCAGACAAGTCTTTTTCCGCCTCTTCTGCATGTTGGTGATAACACTCTTCTGCCATGTGACGTCAGGCCTAATAAGTGAATTTAATTTAATTAATTTTCTTTTGCTTCCAATGCATGAGTTTGAGGTCATGTTGTGGTAGGTGAGGAGCACCAGCATTAGTTACCATGGCTGGGGTATTTTTGTTTTATATTATTTTATTTCATGTAAGATAGTTAATTTCTCTTGATTCTCAGTTTTATAGCTGTAATTTAGGACTGGCTGGAAGGACAGATATCATGGCAAATATGGCTTTATCCAAAGAGGTTGCTTTTTAAAATAACTACCAGTTTAGCTCTCATGTAAGATCATTATACAAAGTCACTAGGACTTCCCCTTTCGTAGCTGTGTTTTTATAAAAGGCTGCTGGGCATCTCCCTTTATTGGGTGAAGCCTCTACTAGGGGTCGCGACCCATTAGTATTCAATTATCTTTGGATGCTGATTAAGCTCCTTATTATTTTTGGTTGAGCTAGTTCAAAGTATCAGGGATCCTCCCTGAGACATTTTATTTTTATTTTGAGGGTTTAGCACTCCCACAATTATCAGTAATCAATCCCAATCTTTATTTGAGTCTTAGGATTACCAGTGACTAATGATGAGGATAATCCATCGCTGATTTGCTATTATTTAATATTTATTGTTAGTTCTATTTGGTAACCAATGATGAGAGTATTAGAGCGTGGCATTCAATTGCCTTCTATCGCTTAGCAATTTTTCCCACACCTATCATGATTTCTCTCGCCTTAATATTAACCTGGGCACTTTAACTAGTGTAAAGCTTCCCTAATAAACTTTAACCTTTACCCTATCATACTTAATATAGTATCATTGATTTTACTACAACTAATATAATAATAAATAAATCTCTTCTCTACCAAGGTCCAAGGATGGAAAACTTAGGGGAATTTTGGCCCTCTTTTTCTTGGGCAGGGAGATGGACTGAGCATCCCACACCTGCCCCTTTGTTGGGATTCTGAGCCCACACCATGCAAGCAACTTATGCAGCCAGAAATCCCAGCATTGGTGCTCACTACAAGAGGCCCCTGTATACCCCTGAGTTCCACCTCCACCTGGAGAAGGGTTCATATAGGAGGTGTCATATTGCCAATTGTTCTTGTTGGCCCCAATTGCTGACTGCTTACCTTCACTGAGCTGCGATCCCAAGATGCTGCGGAAGATGGCAGGCCTAAGAACAACCATCAAGTGGAACTGCTGAATCTCCTATTTTTGGGTTAAGTTCTATTAGGAGACCTCTAAACCTATCACGAGGTCAAGTTTTAACCTTATATTGTCCAACTAAGGAGCCCTGCGAAGCCATCAGCTTCTTCATTGAGCCCCTACATGCATCCTAACTAATTCAGGCCAACCTGAGCCTGCTGATCCCCCTAAACATTCTGAAAGGGGTAGATTCCCAAATTCAGCAAGAAAGTTAATTAAAGTTGGCTGCAATTAGTCTCTGATAATTGATTTATGATTAACTATCATGTTTACTGATTGGGATTGGTTAATTTTTATCACTAGTGGTGCCCAACCCAAATTATTGAGTTTTTAATTATTAGTGGAAGTTTGGTTCTTGGCTCCTCATTAACTTGAGTTGAGCCCTTCACAAATCACCAATTCAGCTGCCCATTAATTTGGGGAGCTACTTTAATAATTAATAATTAGAATAAAAATCCCGGAAGTGTGCTCCCCATTCAATTGGATTGAGCTACTTCCACTAATCAGCCGCTTTCAAAATTTCCAGGGCCATTCCCAGTGCTGGCCCTCACGGCTAATGATCTTCTTAATGGGTGAATAATTCAGTTGCCCTCGCCGCAGGTTCTCTTTCCAGGGCTGCCCCCTGATGCCAGCTACCAACGCCAAATACCTTTCTGGAGCTATTCCCCTGATATAAGCTAAATAACGCTGATGCACTTTCTGGGGTTCGTCCCCAATGCCATCATGCACTGCCAATGATTTATTAAAACAATAGGTTGGGAATACAATTTCTCCTCCTGTGCACCAAGCCTCAGCAACAATGCCAATGATCTTTCAAGGGTCACTCCCTGATGCCAGCCCTTACGGCCAATGATTTCCCTATAAGCGAGGCATTTAGTTGCCCCACCACTGATGCTCTTTCCAGGGCCTACCTTTGATGACAGTTATCCACGCCAAAGACATTTCTGGGGCTATTGTCAGGCAAACAGCAAGTAAAAATTAGACTGGCCTGCCAGCCAAGGTGCCAGAGCACCCAAACAGCAAACCAGAATGCCCAAGGCACTGCTGCTCCTTCTAGGGTCACTCCCTGATACCAGCCCTCAAGGCTGATGATCTTTTATTAGGTGAGGCATTCAGTTGCCTCGCCATTGACGCTCTTTCTGGGGCCAATCCCTAATCCCAGCCACTGCAGCTGATGATATATTTGAAATAGGCTGGCACTCTCTTGCTCCAGATATCATCAACTTCTCCCACCTGCCAATTCTGAAGGGGGTTAACAAAAACACCACTCAAAAAGTGTCCAATCTTCAAACGCCACTCTAAGCTTGCTACTCAGGATAAACCAACTGGTATATATTAATTTATATCAACTTAATTAATGGTTTAAATCACCAACCCTTACAACCTTGAAGACTGCATTTAGGTTCTTGCCGGCAATCAATGCCAAAGATAGACCACTTGATGGTCTATATCTCTAAATTCTAAATTTGTGCTCCCCATTAACTTGGGTCAATCTAATTTGAGGTATCATGGAATCATCCACAATAGTATCATTAAAAATTAAGCACCAGCGACTGAAGCTGAGGATGTATTCAGTTTATTTATTATAAGTAAATGAGGTGGGTCAACCTTGGGACAAATATACCGCACCAAGTTTTTTCTAGCTTTGCTGGTTTCAGACTTTTTCAATCAAAACCTGACCCAGAGTGGAGCAGGGACCACCACGCTATGCTATCCACTCCTCTTCCCAATTTATTTATTATTAAAAAATATTCGTTTTCCAGTGAATTGACAATCTGATGCTGATCTTTTTGGGATAAATGGCGTATAAAAGCAAGGATAATCCACCTACTAAAAAATAGGAGTTTAAATGTATTTTTTTCTTCCCACTTGATTTCACTTTTGAGCAAATTTTGTAAAAAAAGTTTGTTTTACCACCACCATCTGGCCACGCCCTTTTCCTATTAATGTCCACAGATCAGCCGCCTGCTGCTCCACTGTGGGGTAGTGGCACTCCACCACCTAGCATTTTCTGCCATGCGGGAAAATGCTTTTGCATGGGGTCAAATAGCCTGTCATCTTTTTTTTAGTACTAGATGGTCCAATAGCCTGTCATCTTCTTCTGGCCATTTTGTCCCCCCATGAGACTTAGTGCTCCACCTGGCGCGCATTCACCCTTCTAGACCCCATCCTCTTGTCCACCCTCATTCCACAATATAATTTTGCCTATGAGTTGACTATGGATGTTTATTCCTGTAAGCCAACAATACAATTATTGTAATTGGTCACCACTGCATTTGCACCAGCTGGATTTATCATTTTTTACCCATTTAAGGGCTATTTCAATATTGGCTATCAGACGGAGGAGGACACTGCAGCAGCAGCTTCTACTCCCCTTGTTTACAAAACACTCCCATACCAACTACCTGAGCCCACCTCCCTACAGACACTAAAATGGTGGTGTCCTTTGTGTACCTCTCTTCCCACCTCCCACCCCAAGTTTTATATGATCTGTTGATGGTGGGGCTTCTGGCTTATGGGACTCAGCCCAACCTCAGCTTCAAAGTTACCTCTAATTCAAACGCTTTGTGCCCATTGCGCCACTGCTACCATAATATAACGCCACCCTGCCAAAGCCCAACAAATCCCCCATACTCATATTGCAGTGGCGCATGAGCACTTTTTTGGGCTCATGTGGATAATGGTTGCCAGATTTATCCCCTCAGTTTTGGGTTCAACCATTCCAAAAAAATACTGCCTCAGAGCCACTTCCCCTGATGTGGCTTTGGAGCCCTATTCAGCGGATTCCAAATGGGGCGTTTTGTTGCCCCCTCACACCAACGTTCTTGTTTGATAAGCCAGAGTGGGAAATTGGCCCCCACCAAATCAACCGCCCACATTAACCCACCCAATTACACCCCCGCCAATCAGAGTTAGGCTTGGACCACCATTTGCACCCAAGCAGCCCATTTGACTATGACCCACCCAAATACTTCATCCACTATTCTCATGAACCAAAATCCCTGGGACCTATTGGCTAAAGTTGACATATCAGGTAAAGTTATCATGAGTGAGGAATCTGGCTAACCTCTCAGCCAGTTAAAATAATGGTCTGGCCAAATTTTAATTCTGATTTTGACAAAACCTCATCCCCAAAATGCTTTGCTCCTAAACTCAATGCGCCCCCTACCAAAGTGACCACCAGCCCACCTTAGCAGAGGTGGCATCTCTCCATTGCCCAAACCTACATAAAGTAGTGGCCCTGTCAGGGTAAATCATGACATTAGTGGAATTCCTGAGATTATAGATATTGTCAGTCAAATCAATATGATATGTGATGAAGTTAGATCGAATAATTGTATATCAAATTAATGATTGTAGTGAAAATATTCAATTAATCGTTTAAATAAATTCATTTGCAGTAGTATTCAGTCAATTAATCGCACTAAAACGAATTTATGATGAGACTGAGACGATAGCCACTGCCTTTCATAATCACATGCAAGTTGCAATCCCATAAGCTCCAGAGAAGAATAGTGCACTGTTTAAAATAAATTAAGCTTAGGTTAGTCCAGGAAGTTGGATGGTATATAAAACCAAGGCATTCATTAGGTTAATCTTTGTGGTCAATAAAATTATTCTTATAATGCAAACACTATTAAGTTTATTTACTAAAGTGTTATCATTACCAATCTACCACCCCA